>JBAKBP010012318.1:0-68089 GCA_037953745.1 Lithodes maja | reverse complement strand
GGTGATATATACAGTTATATACGTATCTGACCAAATAACGCAACCACGAGGTGGGGAACAGCTCGGAACCCGGCTAGCATCGCCGGAACAGAGACGGGTGAAGCGTAAATATTCGCATTTTGGCTCTTCATTTCAAATATTCATAGCGCAAAAAGTATTTGTCCTAGGAACTTCTAGTTTGTTTTATACTCATCAGCATTATTTGCCGTATTCATTCAGCCTAAATTTAAAACCATACACTTCGTAGCAACGAAATAAATCGAAAATGTTATAAACCATATCAATCAAAATCAGATTTTTTTTTTTTTCGGTCATTGCATGGAAACAATTGTGCATAGCTCGCGAACCAATTATGCTATATTATTTTGGTTTTCACCATTGGAAAGAGCACAATTTTCCGATTCCGGTGATATATACAGTTATATACGTATCCGAGCAAATAACGCAACCACGAGGTGGGGAACAGCTCGGAACCCGGCTAGCATCGCCGGAACAGAGATGGGTGAAGCGTAAATATTCGCATTTTGGCTCTTCATTTCAAATATTCATAGCGCAAAAAGTATTTGTCCTAGGAACTTCTAGTTTGTTTTATACTCATCA
Organism: Lithodes maja; assembly: GCA_037953745.1. Lineage (NCBI taxonomy): Eukaryota > Metazoa > Arthropoda > Malacostraca > Decapoda > Lithodidae > Lithodes > Lithodes maja. Next base: position 67,489 of record JBAKBP010012318.1, on the reverse strand, counting down.
GCATTATTTGCCGTATTCATACAGCCTAAATTTAAAACCATACACTTCGTAGCAACGAAATAAATTGAAAATGTTATAAACCATATAAATCAAAATCATATATTTTCATATATTTTTTTGTTTTCGGTCACTGCTTGAGAACTATTGAAGATAAACAATTTCTGTTTCCAGATTTGGAAAGAGGAGAAAAAATACTATTATTTGAGCAAAAAAAAATATATGGTCATCACTCACAATTTAGAGCTAGGACGGTGTGAAGACAATTGCATGGGAAATAATTGTATTCCGGACTCATTTACACTTTCATATTTCGATTTATTTACATTTTTTTTTATTTTATCATGTACTATAAATATTCCTCTTTCCATTGATATATGATACATCACAATAAACAGCATTCTGGTGGATGGAAATCGCGAAAAATGTAAGGCTTCGACAACACTCATGAGCCAAATTCAAGACCCAAAATACTTGTCAAGCGCCAACTCGGACTTATTGGAACATAATATGATGGAGAGAGTTAAGTAATTGACATACTGGTACTTGATAATTGCAAAAAGGAAATCAGAGGTTAGCTGTTGGTATGAACCTTGCTCCAGGATGGTGATGGGCTGGTCTATCAGAGTGAGAACTGAGCGATCTCTGCCATACCCATAGCTTACTCTGACTGTTCCTTTTACTTATATATTTTCTAGATCTCAAGTGACGGCGTCTCTTGCGTGGATTGACCTCCCAATCTACCAAGATTGGAAGCCAAAGCGTCACATTTTTCCTTTGCCCCTCAACTTTCTCATAATTGCTGAGGGGCACAGGGCCTTGGGTGGGGTTTTGGTTTCCCGGGCATTTCCGCACCCTCCTCAGCTCCCCGCCATGGAGTGGCTTCGGTCACCCAGGCTTTATTGTGGTCGGCAGGGAGGGTTCTGTTGGGGCGCTCGGTTATGGCCTTGGCCTTGCTCGGGGCCTTGGGGCTGTTCGGCCAGGCAGCTTGGGGAACAACAACAACAACAACCTTGCTCCAGGGCTTCTTCAGTGTACTAAGTACTTTACATCCTGCTATGCTCATTTCAGGACATTCAAGTTTATGTGCATTTTCCTTATTAACTGCCCATGTCTTCAAACCTCTCACACATGCAGGATACAACTTTTGTCAACATGTCGGAAGATACCGGTACCCTTTGTTTTCATTAGTGGTAACTACTTCCATAATTTATTCCACCCAAAAGAATTAGCCTCTGTACCACCCCCAGCACTGAGTATGTTCCTCAGGTACAGTATACTGTATATCAACACATTCCAGAGATATCTCTCAAAGTTGATTCAGCTCAGCCTTGTGATTTCCGCAATATAAACATAATAAATCAGCGACATTACTATGCCTACCTCTCACACTACATACATACACATACATAACATTTTAAGACTGAATGCTCCACACATACATGCAGTTTCAGTCTCTTGTCCTAATGGCGGCGTTCCAGGCAACCCTTTTAAGGGCTGCTTCACTTGTCAAGTTTTTGGATTCGAGATCGGCACGTATAGTCCGATCCCAGGTCTTCCTCGGTCCACCCCTTGGTGCCGCTTCCTCGACAATCACAGACCTGCATCTTTTCACCCAATTTTGTTCATCCATTCTCTCCACATGTCCATACCATCCCAGTCTACTTGTACGTATCTCCTCGCTAATACTCTTTATACCTAAACGTCTCCTCAGCTCATCATTTGTTATTCTATCCTGCAGCCTGGCCCCACACATCCATCTCACCATATCTCATTACGTTCCATTCTGTTGACATCCTCTACTTTCACGGCCCATGTTTCTGAGGCATACGTCATTGCACTTCTAACACATGAGGCATACACCTTTCCCTGCAGGGGGAGAGGCATTCTTTTCATGGTCAGAATTGGCAGCAGTTCTCTGAACTTCCCCCAGCCACATCTAATTCTAGTGACAGTGGCAGTCTCGGCCCCACCACCGGCAGAGATGGTATCTCCTAGGTAACAAAACTTGTCCACCAGCTCCAATGACTCATTTCCAAAATTCACAGCCACAGGATCATTACTTAACACAAGCTCGCCTTTGCACACTACGCACTCAAATTTATAAATTTCTGACTTATCCTTCGGCAGGGGTCCTTTTATTCTACTACAGCGCATACTCCCACGGTGCACCCAACATCGACAGATGCTACATCGAATTGAGTTGGCGCCCACACCCTTTCCACACACTTCACATGGGTATGCACCGCTATTTTCCACATTGCCTCGTCTCAATCTACAATGCATAACCTTGGTTTTGTTAATATTGACTCTTGAACCCTTGCTCGCCATACCCTCTCTCCATCTTCTGAATTTGGCCTCAGCATCTTGCACATTGTCAGCTATTAGGACAAAATTGTCTGCATAAAACAGCTCCAACGGGAGTCCGGATCTAAAAACTCTAGACAGTGCCTTCAGGACCATAATAAAGAGGAGGGGCTTAACACTGAACCCTGATGAACTACAACACAGACTGTGAACTCCTCACTCAGTACACCTTTCACCCTCTCCGCAGTTCGCGAATTCTCATACATTTTCATTATCACACGCACCAGCCACTCTTCCACACCAAGTTTCCTCATAGCCCACTGCACAACATCTCTAGGCACCCTGTCAAAGGCCTTCTCCAGGTCTACAAACACAAAGTAAAGATCCCTGCCTTTTAGTAAGTATCTTTCCTGTATCTGCCTGACTATGAAGATAGCATCGGTTGTACCACGTCCTGGCATAAAACCAAACTGCATATCAATGGAGATGCTTTGCCTGATCAAACCGTCAAAGACTCTCTCACAGACCTTCATGATTTGGTCAAGCATTTTCAGGACCCTATAATTACCTCTATCTAGCGCATCCCCTTTTCCTTTGTATATATTTACTATTACACTTTTGTGCCATTCCTCTGGGATTTTGTCATCTTTAATAATGGTGTTTAGCAACTCAGTGACTAAACTGACACCAGTCTCCCCTGAGGCTTTTATCATCTCAGCGACAATGTTAGCACCCTGGAGATTTACCGTCCTTCATTTTCTTGATTGCGTCGCTCACTACAGCTGGTGCTATCAAAGGAGGGGGTCTAGATATTGGTTCTTTGATACTATGCTGTTCCTTATCCAATTCAAACTTTACATTTAGCAATCGTTCAGTGTGCCTTCCATGCTTCTCTGATTTCATTTTCTGCATACATAATCTTCCCATTACCGTTGCTAACACACTGTTCACCTATAATATCCCTACTGTCATTTTTAACTCGCCTAGCTAGGTTGAAGATCCCATTGGGATTGTCAGTGTTACACACTTGTTCGAGGACCAGGTCCTTAATACCTTTTTTAGCATTGTAAATAACTCTTTTTGGCAGTTTGTTTAGCTGCCTGGTATTCCTCCTTGCTGCCTCCCTTCTTCCATGCTTTGAAGCATCTCCTTTTCTCTTTCACAGCATGCTCTACCTCATCGTTCCACCACCAGGAGGTCTTATTTCTGGGGTGACCCTTTGTTTTCCCACAGACTTTGTCAGTGGCAGGGAGAAGGCTATGCTTAAGGAAATGCCATTGACTATTTACATCACTAGGCCTAGCTTCCTTATTTCTATTCATTTTCTCCAGTTATATCTAATGTATCCAAGCTCCACACAAGCTCAAAATGACTACTTACACTATTTTTACATACAGTGCATGGCCAGACACTACGCTTCCTTTTCAAATGTTATAGAGAAATTATCCCACAATCTTGTAAACAAGATAAATCTAAGTTTTCCCCACAGGTCTCTGGATTTGAGGAATCCTAGCTGACATATGTGGTCAGTTGGTGGTATACATCATCCTCTCACTTCAATGCAGATCTGTCCTGTAAGCCACTGCTGTTCTGCCTAAAGTGACAAGCATATCTAATTTTTAGTATTTGCATCAAGCCAATACTGTTTACAATACAGTACATATACAGTAGGCTATTTGCTTGAATTACCGGTATATATTTTTTTCATTGCCATTTATTCACAGATGTACTTTATTGTGTTGGGTATCTCTGAGTAAGGAGAAGGTTCTGTCTATTACTGTACATCAGTAAATATTAATAATAAATAATGTATATGCGGAACTATGATTTTCATTATTACAACCTTTATATCTTTGAACATACCTAAAAATAGTGCTGTATTTCAACTGGATAGTAATATTATTCCATTTAGCTATGTTATATATTGATAACATTATCAATTTAATCCAACAAAATAAATGATGACTAGAGAAAGTGTGATGACAAGCATATTATTAGTCCATAAATTATATTACTGTACTGTATAATAATTACAGTACTGTGCTTTAGTTTTATTGGTTACTCAACTATATATTTAAAAATTCCAAGTTTATTCATTTATTATTATAAGCTACAATTTAAGCATTTATTCAATGCAGTATAAACAGGTGTAACATATTCTAAAATGTGATGTATAAAGAGGTTAAATACAAGGACTATATAATCAGGATCATACTTTATATCACGTTTGAGTATAGCAGTAAGGTACCTTGGTCCTACAGACTTTCTCTGGAGGATGGAAAGCCTATGTAAATTTGTGAGAACTTGTACCAATTTCAAACTTGCCTCAATCATTGGGACATTACAGTACTGTACTGTATATACATACTTACAAGGTAAAAATCCAAACAAAAGTAATAAAGATAGGAAAAGAATAATAATTTACTGGTATATTAGTGGCAGGCTCTCTTTTGTATTTTGGACAGTTTGAGGCACTTGGTATCCGTCTGGAATTCTCTTCTTACACCCCTGGCTTCGTCGGAGGGAGTGAATGTATTCAGAGCGACATGCTATTAGACATTTTGCTGTAAGATTTCCCTACATTTAGTTTATTAGTGAAGGCTTTTACAATATATACAGTATATATACAGTATATACTGTATATATATACAGTATATACTGTATTATTATTATTTTTGTCTAACATATTCAATGTCAAACATTGTATCTTTATGACAGTGGTACAATGTATTTTAGGTATGGAAAGAGGTAGGGAAGGGAGATACAGGGTAGGTAGTAGGGCAGGGGTAAAGGACACAATTATTTTACCCCTTAAAGGGTAATTTTGGAAGTAAATCCCCGCCCATAGAGGGTAAATTTAAGTAATTCTTTACCCTTCTATAAGGGTAGATTGTGAAGGGTAATCTTGATCTAAGTTTTACCTTTAAAGGGGTAGCGTGTCCGGACACTAGGATTACCCTTATTTTACACCTTATCTACCCATAATTTCTGAGAGAGGATACTGTACATACAGTATACACGAAACAATCAGTAGAAGTCTAATTGCCCTAGGTAATACATACATTTTCATATTTTGTATTAATATTTTGATAGTAGATGTGACTTAACCCGGGAGCTGCGGGAAGACTCTTAAGAGTTCCCCCCGGCGGACTGCGGGAAGACTCTCCTGAGTAAGTAAAATTAAAAATCAACTTTTGACATCGAAAAAAACATATTTTTTTTTATTTTTATTTTTTTATTTTTTTATTTTTTTTTGGCCCCTGGGCCATGCAAAATCTCAGTCCTCTACCTCCCCTCCTTCCCCACTTTCCTCCTATTCCTCAGTTATCACCTATTTTCCCTATTATTCCCTTATTCTGAGGTATATTTTCGTGCTAACATTAGCGAGTTGCAAGCAGGGTGTTGTCATCACTGATAGCAATCGAGTGCAAGAGAGAGAGAGAGAGTATCGATCGACTGTGTCGCAGTGGCCTTGGGGAAAATGGGCGGGAAGGTAGCTTGCCTCACCCATACATTATACAACTCGCGGGCTATATCTCCGATTTTGACCATCCAAACGCTGTTTTCACTCGTTTTATTGTTGTTTCAGGTTAATACCTTTATAATCAACCCATAATAGGCGCATATGGATAATTATTAATGCTATTAATGGTACAATGAATATTTTAGTGACGAAAAACCTCAAATACGTCAGCACAGGGGGAGGTTTTCATTTACCCCCGTGTGCACTTCAGAGGTTAATTGCTATTTTGAAACTGGAGATGGTCTGTTTGTTCTGTAAATCAACTGGTAAATTATTCCAAATATTTGCACCGCGGTAGTTACTAGATGTCTGGGATTGTTTTGAGGACATATGAGGGATTTCTAAGGAATTTGTATTTCTTAAGTTATATCTTTCATTGATGCGGTGTGTAATAATATCGTCTAGTTTTAGAAGTGCGAGTTGTTTAAAGGGTTCATTTGTATGAGCATATTTAGATATGTACGTGATTGTTCTAACTACTTTTTTAGTGATATTTCTATAGATTTTAATTTAGGTTTTCTTGTTGCCCTCATATTGTATGACAATATGATATAAATGGATATATTAAAGAATAATATAGTTGTTTTAGTGCACTAGTGTTGAAACAGTGGCGAGTAAGATATAAAATACCGCATTGTTTATTGATTTCGCTCGATAGGTTTTGTATATGAGAATTCCACGACATAGGCTATGTTTATCTACCACAATCCCCAGGAGTTTGATATTATCCCCTTCTTTCAATGGCACATTTCCGAGTTTGACGGAAGCAAGATTGTTAGGAATAATTTTGTTTCTAAGAAATTTTACATACTTTGTTTTATCGATGTTGAGAGTATGCTTATTAGCATTCATCCAATTGTTAACATTGAGTAGGTCATAATTAACTAAGTATATAAGGCAACTTAGGTTTCGGTGACTGACGTAAAGAGTGCTTTCGTCAGCAAATAATATAAATTTAAATAGTTTACTTGAATAAATAATGTCATTAATATAAAGAATGAACAGCAGCGAACCCAATATGGATCCTTGTGGAACTCCATAAGATATAAGTTGTTGTTGGGAGTTAGTGTCTTTATAATGAACATATTGTTTTCGGTTACGTAAATATGATTCCAACCATTTATTTGTGACACCTCTGATTCCATAGTGGTCGAGCTTATCTAAAAGGATTTGGTGGTTAACTGTGTTGAAAGCCTTTGGAAAGATCCAAAAATATGCCAATTGTATGGTGGTGGGCTGAACCTTTCTCAGAGTGAGGGTTGGTGTCATCTACTTCCGGTAGCCCCTTCTATCTTTTTCTCCCTCTGCATCTCTAATTTTTTTCAAATGGCGTAGGGATGCGGCGACCCCAACGCCCGTCACTTTCTGCTGCAGATAGCCTTCTCTCGCCGCTTTTCTCCGGCGAGACGTAGAAGTCGGCTTAAGGAGTTAGGGGGCGGGGGGCCTGGTAGCCTATCCTTCTCCCTTTAAATATATCTACCAAAAAAACGAGACAGAGATAGGGGCAAGGGAGAGCGTTCGTGGTCCCGAACCCTAAGAATGTGCAAGGATGTAGTACGAATGAGAAGCGAGAGGACATTGGAAGGTTATTTGAAAGACGGAAGTATGATGTGTTTGCACTGAATGAAACAAAGATGAAAGAAGAGGGAGAAGTGGATTTTGGAAACGTGATAGGTAGAAAGTCTGGAGTAGATGAGGGAGTCAGGGGGAAAGAGGGACTGGCTATTATTGTGAACGAAGAGTTGAGAGAGTTTATAAAAGAGTGGACAGAGGTATCATCAAGGCTAATGTAGATTCGAATGCGGTTTAAGGGTGAAAGGTGGGTTTTTGTAAGTGTGTATGGACCAGGAAGTGAAAAAGAGTTAGACGAGGTAGAGGTTTCTGGGAGGATTTGAGAGATTGTCTAGAAGGGTTTGATAAAAATGAAAATGTTATAGTTTTAGGGGACCTAAATGCTAGGGTAGGAAATGAACCTGTTGAGGGAGTCATCGGTAGTTTTGGTGTGGATGGTGTAAACGGGAGTGGAGAGAGACTGAAAAATGTATGTGGAGAGTGCAGATTGAGTGTAGGTAATACGTTTTTCAAAAAAAGGCGTATACACAAGTACACCTGGAATAGACTTGTGAGGGGAGAGATTGTAGAGAGAGCATTGATGGATTATGTGCTGGTGACAAACGAAAGATTGTGTAGACTGCTGGATGTGAATGTGATGAGAGGTGAGGCGGAGGGTATGTCGGATCATTACCTGGTCGAAGGAAAGCTAAGAGTTAGGAGTTACAGGAGAATGAGAGACAAGCATGAAGTAATAGAGGTTGTTGTTGTTGTTGTTGTTCCCCAAGCTGCCTGGCCGAACAGCCCCAAGGCCCCGAGCAAGGCCATGGCCATAACCGAGCGCCCCCACAGAACCCTCCCCACCGACCACAATAAAGCCTGGGTGACCGAAGCCACTCCATGGCGGGGAGCTGAGGAGGGTGCGGAAATGCCCGGGAAACCAAAGCCCCACCCAGGGCCCTGTGTCCCTCAGCAATTATGAAGAGAAAGTTGAGGGGCAAGGGAAAAATGTGACGCTTTGGCTTCCAATCAGTAATAGAGGTAATAAAAGTTAGTGAGATAGCGAAGAGTGCAAAAGAGAGGGAGTACAAGGAAAAACTAAATGAAAAGTGGATGGAAATGAGAGAGATGGAAGAGAGAGAAGTAGAGGTTGAATGGCAACAGTTTAAGGAAGGAGTGAAAGCAAGTGCAGAGGTAGTATGCGGTAAAAGGAAAGTAGGCGGCAGAGGTATCAGCAAGGGAAGCGAGTGGTGGAATGATACGGTGCGAAAGGCAGTTGAGAAGAGACAGTGTTTTGAGAGGGTTTTACAGGATGGTAGTATTGAGGTATGGGAGAGGTACAGTTGGTCAAAGTTCCAGCTGACCCACCCTCGCTCTGGGGCCCTCAGAATTAGCTGGCAATACTGGTGTAGTGGTGCAGGGATACCACTTGCCATTAATGTGTTACCTGTGTCTGTCCAGTATATTACTGCAAATTAGACTATGTAATGTTCACGTTGAGAAGACTAAATGCTCCTTCATCAAGCAGCCACCAATAAAACAGAAATATGTATTCTTATAAAATCGAGTAAAGTATGTTGTGGCAGCCAGCAGGTTTTATATGTGTTGCCAATCAGTGGATATAATAACTTGAATATTTAAGCAAATCTACGAACTTTGGGTGAATGTTCGCGATCATACATTGCGATGTATGCATTTTTATTTGAGATAGGCTTACTTTCCCTTGTTTAGTATATGTTCTAACAATGATATAGCCGACATCAGATCTACCAATCACAATCTTTGTAAGACACACCTCCTTCCTACACCAGTATTGCCAGATAATTCTGCGAGCCCCAGAACTAGGGTGGGTCAGCTTGAACGTTGACCAACTGTACAAGGAGAAAAGGAGAGAGGCAAAACGGAAAATTAGAGAAGCGAAAAAAGATGCAAACGAAAGGTAGGGTCAAATGTTGAGTGAGAATTTTTAAGAACGAAACAAGATGTCCTGGAAGGAGGTAAATTGAGTAAGGAAAGGAGGACAAAAGAGGGAAGAGTCAGTGAAAGCTGCAAATGGAGAATTACTAGTGGAACCAGTTGAAGTGAGGAAAAGATATGCGGAGTATTTTGAATCTTTGCTAAATGCAAGAGATGGAAGAGAAGCACTGATTGAAGCAGTGGTTGATGGAGATAGGTTACCCAGGCCACCCAGGTGGCAGGGAATGAATGAAAGGATTGAGGAAAATGAGGTGAAAGAAGCAGTGAAACATATGAGAGCGGGAAAAGCAGAAAGTTTGGATGGTATTGCTGTGGGGTGTATAAAGAAGGGTGGAGATGTGATAATAGATTTGTTGGTGAGACTTTTCAATGTGTGCTTTGTGGTGTCAAGGGTACCAATAGACTGGAAGAGAGCATGTATTGTACCGTTGTACAAGGGGAAGGGAGATCGGCAGGAGTGTTCAAGTTATAGAGGTATTAGTTTATTATCAGTGGTTGGAAAGCTTTATGGCAGGGTGTTGATAGAGAGGATAGTAAAGTGTACGGAAGTTGTATTAGGAGAAGACCAGTGCGGTTTTAGGAGGGGAAGAGGGTGCGTGGATCAGATGTTTGCAGTAAGACAGTTATGCGAGAAGTATTTAGAGAAGCATAAGGAGATATTTTGGGCTTTTATGGATTTGGAAAAAGCGTATGATCGTGTGGATCGTGAAGCAATGTGGAAGGTGTTAAGGATTTATGAAATTTGAGATAATTTGTTGGAAGCAGTTAAGAGTTTTTATGAAGGGTGCAGAGCATTGTGTTAGAGTAGGAAATGGTGAGTTGAGTAAATGATTTGAGGTAAAGGTAGGTTTGCGACAGGGATGTGTATTGTCACCTTGGCTGTTTAGTATGTTTATGGATGATGTGGTGAGGGAGGTGATAATGAGAACTATGGGAAGAGGATTGGGTTTAGTAGGAAAGAATGGTAGAGATTGGGAGTTGAATCAGTTGCTGTTCGCTGATGACACAGCGTTGGTGGCGGATTCTGAGGAGAAATTGCAGGGGGTAATCAAAGAGTTTTGATTGGTTTGTGGGAGAAGGAAACTGAAGGTGAATGTCAATAAAAGTAAAGTAATGGTGTGTAATAGGGGTGATCGTAGGGTGAATGTAGATGTAAGGCTGGATGGGGAAATATTGGAACAATTAGAGTGTTTTAACACTTTCTCTGCGGGGTGTTTCGGGCTATTTAGGGCATATTCAGACACTCCTGAATGAATATTCAAGCATCTGCATTAAATGAACTGTATTCTGCCGAAAACTAGGCGAAAATACCTTGAAAATATGACCCGAACGGGCCTTGTACGTGGCCTGGTTCACCCGCAGCGGTGCCATAGAAACTCGGGAAACCCGCTATTTGTTAGCACTTGCTCGCTTGGCAACACTGTTGTGAGAGGCAGTGAGAGACCCGCACGAGATACAGTCTACCTCAGTAGGCCGCTGGCTGCTCTGAGGGTCGGAGGTGGGCCCCTCACGCTCCCGCCCACTGACACTCGATTTTTACGGTTTTTACAGGCTTTTAAAGCCTGGAAATTGCTGCAAATTGCCAGGACGTACCAGAACGTCACCCGCAGGGAAAGGGTTAAATATCTAGAAGGAACGATAATCAGGAGTGGAGGTATAGAAATGGAGGTAAAACAGAGAGGGTGTGAAGGAAGGAAGGTTTTCGGAGTAATGGGAAGTATGTGGAAGACGAGAAATCTCGGAATATAAGTACAAAGTGCAATGAATCAAGGAATTGTTGTGCCAACAGTGATGTATGGGGATGAGATATGGGCTCTGAAGAAAAATGAGAGAAGAAAGCTGGATGTGATGGAGATGAGCTACTTAAGGAGTATGTGTGGAGTTATTTGTAGAGACGGATTGAGGAATGAAGAGATACGTAGGAGAGTGGGGCAGCAGGAACATTTGTCAGCCAGAGTGGACAGAAGGATGCTGAGCTGGTATGGTCATGTTGAACGAATGCGAGATGAAAGGCTTACAAAGAGAATATGTGAGTCAGATACATGGGGAGATAGAAGGGCAGGAAGACCCCCATTGAGATGGAGAGACTGTGTAAGACAAGCTTTGGATGATAGAGAAATGACTATAGATCAGGCAAAGGAATTGGTAATAAACAGGAATGAATGGAGAATGCTTGTGAATAGTTGAGTGAACACGTGGTAATTTGGGGGAAGGGGTCAGGTGCAAGTTGGACTAGATAATAGTCCATCAGGCGCCTGGCCCAGGGAGACGATTAATATTAAGGGTGCGCCTGGAAGTGTGGTGGGCGGGCTTGTGGCTTCGGCTCCGCTGCATGTCTGCCTGCCAAGATCGGAACCTCTCCGGGTGGTCGGGGGCTGGAGGGGTGGATCGACCTTGGTGACCCTGGTCTCTGGGTCTTCTCCTGGGTGACCTAGATGTGTGTGAATTTGTGTTTTGTCTGAGTTTGTTCGTTGTTGTATATTGTGTTTTGTGTTTTCCCTGTTCTTGCTCTGTCTTGAGGCGGCCACCCCCAATAAAAATACAAAAATAAAATAGAATTACATACAAAATAAAAATATAAATAGGAAAAGTGGGGATTGGGCCTGAGAATATAGATAGATAGATAGATAGATATATAATTATTAGTGTCAAAAGAGGCGAACATTTGGTTTTTAAATATAGTGAGGGCAGATTCTGATGAGCTTCCCTTTCTGAATCCATATTGAGCATCAGATATTATATTGTTAGAAGTACAACATTCCATAATCCTGTTGTACATGATTTTTTTAAGAATTTTACTCATGGCTGACTGGTAATATAGATATCGGACGGTGATTTTTAAAAAGAGTTTTGTCATCAGCTTTAAAAATAGGGATAACTTTGGTAACTTTTAGGTCGTCTGGAAAAATTCCAGCAAGGAGTGATTCATTACACATAATATAAAGAATAACTGGGGACAAAACCGGAACAACCACTCTTAAAAAGTATTGTCATTGGTATATCATCGTATCCCGGAGAGGAATCCCGCAGCTGACTGATCGCATTATTTAGTTCATCATGTATGACAGGAGTAAAGGATAACGTTCTTTCCTGTCTGTGTTGCAAGTATTCTCTGAAGTATATATTGGTATGTGGTATATTTTCTGCTAATTATTTTCCTACGTTCACAAAATATGAATTGAATTGCTTAGCAATTTCAACTGGACTGTTCAGTTCGATATTGTTATGTTTAAATGTCTCGTTCAGTTTATGTTGCTTATGTCTGTTGAGAACAGAGTTTCTTACTTTCCACACTTATTTAGTATTTCCGGAAGATTTGTTGAGTTTATTTTTGTAATAGTTTTCCTTATCTGATCTAATACATTGAGTAACTTGATTACGAAGTGCACGGAACTCCTCTTCAAATGTGATGGGCCTCTTAGCGAATTTCCTTGCTAGCTTATTATTCTCTTTTATCATAGCTTGAATTTCTAGAGTTATATACGGCTTGTTCAAGTGATCATATTTTATATATTTAGTAATAAGAGGAAAGTGTTTGTTAAAACAAGCGTTAGAAATCATCATAAAATTACTAATTAGAAAAATAAACTAGCTCCCATGATACGTTATCCATGCAAAGATTAAAATTATTGTCTGTAGGTTATAATTTCGTCTTTATCTTCAGTAGGAGTTTTAAGACTCACGTCAGAAGTGAAAACACTGGAAAATTATCAGTTATTATCATTATATATTTTTCAACTAAAAATAGTTTGATTGTAATTGTTCGGCCAAATATGGTCAATTATTGTGGCTGAAGAATGAGTTATTGGAGTTGCTTTATCAATTGTATTAAAAAATAGTTTTGAATAGCATGTTGATACATGTCAGAAACAGTATTTTCATCTTTGTATTCTAATAAATTAATGTTAACATCTCCAGCGATATAACACTTCTTGTCCTCATCACTTATTGTAGATATTATATCATTAAATTGATGAAGGAAATGGCGGATATCTGTATGAGGTCGTCTATATAAGACGCCTACTATAATGTTGTTATTGTGATTGTTTTCTATTTCTATAAATAACGTTTCATTACTATGATGTTGAATGGTTAAATAGAGTCTCACTAAATACTTGTATCCAGTTCTTAGGTATATTGCTAACCCCCCACTGTGGCGCGATAAGTTATTAGTTATCATATTGTAATTAGATAGTTTGTAGAGGTGTTCAATTTCATCGGTTAGTTTGGTTTCGCATAAGCCAAGTACATCAAATTTATGGGCAAGAGGCAACAAACATTGATAGTGAAATGCATCGAAATGAAGTGGTACACTGTTGATGTTGTAACATATTAGTGAACACAGTATTATCTGGGATATCCTGGAAATGTGAATCTGGTGAACCCGGGAAGAAGTATTTGCCAGATGGACTGTAATAGTTTAGAGAATTTATTAGGTAATTATCAGGGTCTATATTACCGTTGAATTGATCATCATTATAGTGTCAAGGACATTATTGGGAATATTAGCATTTATATTAACTAAATTGTTATTAGTATGTGATATTAAATCTACATTAGGATCTGCGAAAGGTAGAGCATCATAATCCACCATCTTGCAAATGTAACATATAATGAGCATTTGTAAGAAGAAAATATATTTATATATCTGTGTGTCTTTGCCGCTGGTGTTTGTCTGGCACAGGTGAGGACCGGTGAGAGCCACCTGCTGCCTCGTAGTTTGCATCCGTCTGGAGACGCTGCGGCAGTGATGTGAACTCAGAATGCACAGATTTCCAACTATTTAGCAGGAAACCTAGACTTTACTTCAATAATTTATGAATAAAAACTTTTCCTAGTACACTGGGCAGCGTAACACCACGGTAGTTGCTGCAGATACAGATAATCAAGCCCCCTTTGCAGTTACAGGTATTGGTACCAGTTCGCCAAACAACTGACAGAACCACATGGTATTGGAAATATCGATTATCATGTGTGTATATGGGTTATTTTGAATATTGCAATTATATTCTTTTACCTTGTTGATGTAGTTTAATAAATACCATTATTATATTTTGTATCTAAGCAATACAGATTGTACTTCTCTGGAGATTGCATAGGAAGAATGTTGGAAACGATAAATAAGTATGTAATAGAACAGAAATAGTTTCTTTATAGTATAAACGTGTTTGCATGGCTCGAGTCTGCCATGCAAAGGTTGAACATGAACGGCCAGCCAGTCCATTGGTGTGACAAAAGGCAAAAGGTTTATTGCGGAGGGGGAACAAAAATAGCCAATGGTTTAAACGTGTTCAATAAGATAGCTTCATTTCTATTTTATATATTAGTTCTGGATTACAGTAGAGGGTTTATTTTTCTGCTTAAGGGGAGGTATGTGATTTTTCTGGACCCTCTTTTCCCTCGTGTTTAGCCCCCTTTGTTTTGAAATGCTGAGACGTTCGACCTATTAGCTTGGCTATTTTAACACCTTTTGCTCTATTTCGTTGTCAATTATAAAATCGTCGTGCCATTTAGGTGTCTATATTTTTTTCTTGGCGAGCCATAGCGAGCCTGTAATTTTGTAGAAACAAACGAAAAATGTACAAATTTATCGTGAGTGTGAATTATTTAAGCTTGATAAAGATCTAGTGAGCAAACTAAAGAAACATAAATAATAATTTAAAAAGGCCAATAAAAACAAGATAACCCCCTTAAGAAGTTAATTTGGGGAGCCAACTGGTAAAACTTATTTAGTTATTCCATTGAGTAATACAGATCTATCTTCAACTGAACAAAATAGTCTAATAATAGTCTAAAGATAAAATATGTCAGTACTGGACAGGTGAAACATTGTGTGCTTCCCATCTTGGTATGCACAACACAATGCTGAGAAACAACCAAACCATAACAGCCTTAGACCATAGTAAGGGGAGATGGTACGTTTTTCTGGCCCCCCTTCTCCCTCATATTTAGCCCCATTAGTTTCAAATTTTCAGACGTTCGACCCTTTTGTTTGGTGATTTTAAGACCTTTCCCCCCATTTGTTTTCACTATTAAGACTTTTCGTGTAATTTAGGTGTCATTTTTTTAGTGACGACCAATACCGGGTCTGTAATTTAAGAGGAACCGGCCTTCGGCTGCGACATGTTTCTATTATAAAATTTACAAATGTATCTTGAAAGAATGTCTTGGGTAGGTGTTTTTTATGCTTGATGGAAGTCTAGGGAGGAAACTAAAATATTAATAAAAAGATACATAAGTGAGCAAATAATTTTGGCCATCCCCCTCTTAATTTTGGCCATCCCCCCCTTAATTAGTATTCACACAATTATGAAGTAATAATTATGGCCATCCCACCGTAATTAGTATTCACACAATTATGAAGTAATAATTATGGCCATCCCCCCCTTAATTAGTATTCACACAATTATGAAGTCGTAACATGCAATTGTTATAGCCACACATACTTAAAACAAAGAATTACAGTAAATACTTGTGTATTAAGTATTATTGAGAGTTTAATAGATTTGTTTTCCCATTTTTGAGCAATGTATTCTAGATTGTCCTATAGGCTAACAAAAACGTCCTCCAAGACTTCTTCCAAACACAAATATGCCCACCCAGACCCACTTCAAGCTAATATGCCCACCCAGACCCACTTCAAGCTAATATGCCCACCCAGACCCACTTCAAGCTAATATGCCCACCCAGACCCACTTCAAGCTAATATGCCCACCCAGACCCACTTCAAGCAAATATGCCCACCCAGACCCACTTCAAGCTAATATGCCCACCCAGACCCACTTCAAGCTAATTTGCCCACCCAGACCCACTTCAAGCTAATATGCCCACCCAGACCCACTTCGAGCTAATATGCCCACCCAGACCCACTTCAAGCTAAATATGCCCACCCAGACCCACTTCAAGCTAATATGCCCACCCAGACCCACTTCAAGCTAATATGCCCACCCAGACCCACTTCAAGCTAATATGGCCACCCAGACCCACTTCAAGCTAATATGCCCACCCAGACCCACTTCAAGCTAATATGCCCACCCAGACCCACTTCAAGCTAATATGCCCACCCAGACCCACTTCAAGCTAATATGCCCACCCAGACCCACTTCAAGCTAATATGTCCACCCAGACCCACTTCAAGCTAATATGCCCACCAAGACCCACTTCAAGCTAATATACCCACCTAGACCCACTTCAAGCTAATATGCCCACCCAGACCCATTTCAAGCTAATATGCCCACCCAGACCCACTTCAAGCATATATGCCCACCCAGACCCACTTCAAGCTAATATGCCCACCAAGACCCACTGCAAGCTAATATGCCCACCCAGACCCACTTCAAGCTAATATGCCCACCCAGACCCACTTCAAGCTAATATGCCCACCCAGACCCACTTCAAGCTAATATGCCCACCAGACCCACTTCAAGCTTATATGCCCACCCAGACCCACTTCAAGCTAATATGCCCACCCAGACCCACTTCCAGCTAAATTGCCCACCCAGACCACCCACTTCCAGCTAATATGCCCACCCAGACCCACTTCCAGCTAATATGCCCACCTAGACCCACTTCCAGCTAATATGCCCACCCAGACCCACTTCCAACTAATATGCCCACCTTGACCCACTTCAAGCTAATATGCCCACTTCAAGCTAATATGCCCACCCAGAACCACTTCAAGCTAATATGCCCACCCAGACCCACTTCAAGCTAATATGCCCACCCACACCCACTTCAAGCTAATATGCCCACCCAGACCCACTTCAAGCTAATATGCCCACCCAGACCCACTTCAAGCTAATATGCCCACCCAGACCCACTTCAAGCTAATATGCCCACCCAGACCAACTTCAAACTAATATGCCCACCCAGACCCACTTCAAGCAAATATGCCCACCCAGACCCACTTCAAGCTAATATGCCCAACCAGACCCACTTCAAGCTTATATGCCCACCCAGACCCACTTCATGCTAATATGCCCACCCAGACCCACTTCAACCTAATATGCCCACCCAGACCGACTTCAAGCTAATATGCCCACCCAGACCCACTTCAAGCTAATATGCCCACCCAGACCCACTTCAAGCTAATATGCCCACCCAGACCCACTTCAAGCTAATATGCCCACCCAGACCCACTTCAAGCTAATATGCCCACCCAGACCCACTTCAAGCTAATATGTCCACCCAGACCCACTTCAAGCTAATATGCCCTCCCAGACCCACTTCAAGCTAATATGCCCACCCAGACCCACTTCAAGCTAATATGCCCACCCAGACCCACTTCAAGCTAATATGCCCACCCAGACCCACTTCAAGCTAATATGCCCACCCAGACCCACTTCAAGCTAATATGCCCACCCAGACCCACTTGAAGCAAATATGCCCACCCAGACCCACTTCAAGCTAATATGCCCACCCAGACCCACTTCAAGCTAATATGCCCACCCACACCCAGTTCAAGGTAATATGCCCACCCAGACCCACTTCAAGCTAATATGCCCACCCGGACCCACTTCAAGCTAGTATGCCCACCCAGACCCACTTCAAGCTAATATGCCCACCCAGACCCACTTCAAGCTAATATGCCCACCCAGACCCACTTCAAGCTAATATGCCCACCCAGACCCACTTCATGCTAATATGACCACCCAGACCCACTTCAAGCTAATATGCCCACCCAGACCCTCTTCAAGCTAATATGCCCATCCAGACCCACTTCAAGCTAATATGCCCACCCAGACCCACTTCAAGCTAATATGCCCACCCAGACCAACTTCAAACTAATATGCCCACCCAGACCCACTTCAAGCAAATATGCCCACCCAGACCCACTTCAAGCTAATATGCCCAACCAGACCCACTTCAAGCTTATATGCCCACCCAGACCCACTTCATGCTAATATGCCCACCCAGACCCACTTCAAGCTAATATGCCCACCCAGACCGACTTCAAGCTAATATGCCCACCCAGACCCACTTCAAGCTAATATGCCCACCCAGACCCACTTCAAGCTAATATGCCCACCCAGACCCACTTCAAGCTAATATGCCCACCCAGACCCACTTCAAGCTAATATGCCCACCCAGACCCACTTCAAGCTAATATGTCCACCCAGACCCACTTCAAGCTAATATGCCCTCCCAGACCCACTTGAAGCTAATATGCCCACCCAGACCCACTTCAAGCTAATATGCCCACCCAGACCCACTTCAAGCTAATATGCCCACCCAGACCCACTTCAAGCTAATATGCCCACCCAGACCCACTTCAAGCTAATATGCCCACCCAGACCCACTTGAAGCAAATATGCCCACCCAGACCCACTTCAAGCTAATATGCCCACCCACACCCAGTTCAAGGTAATATGCCCACCCAGACCCACTTCAAGCTAATATGCCCACCCGGACCCACTTCAAGCTAGTATGCCCACCCAGACCCACTTCAAGCTAATATGCCCACCCAGACCCACTTCAAGCTAATATGCCCACCCAGACCCACTTCAAGCTAATATGCCCACCCAGACCCACTTCAAGCTAATATGCCCACCCAGACCCACTTCAAGCTAAATCTGTATTTCCTTTCCAAAGTCAAATGTCAAGGCTGAAGGCCGATATATTTTAAGTTAATGGCTTGCTATCGCTCGGCCTGGAAAAAAGAATTGACACCTGAGTGGGATGAAGCGTCTTATTATCGCTAATCTAACGGGGTGTAACGTCTTCAAATCTTCAAACTAATGGAGACTACATAGGGTTAAGGGGGGTGACCTGCTTTTTTTCTCTCTGAGGTGTATCCATTCGGCCCCATTCAGCCTACTGTTTTAAGATGTTTATCCCCATCCAGGTGTTGATATTTATCTGGCGAGTGATAGCGAACCACCATGTTTTGGATAATGTGGTAGACAGCTGGCTAAATGTGTACATGTTTCGATGGAGAAAAAAAATCCGGCTTTCTTCATAAAATGCTAGATTGCTATCAATCGCCAGGACAACATCGACACCTGGATGTGGAAAATTGCCTTAAAACAGTAGACAGAATGGGGCCGAATGGATACTACCAAGAAAAAGAAAGAAACAAAAACAGGCCACCCCCTTATACCAACTTAAGAGCACCCTAAATAAATTAACTGGTTTAGCTTATCAAGTTGATCCATGTTGTTATTGCGTATCACACTCTATTGTTGATGGTAATGAAACAATGGTATTCTGGCGCGTAATCTTAGACCAGCCCCATTATATCGCTAGTAATTATTATGGATTTACTGTATTCCTAGTTACTTAAGGGGGTAGTACTCGCTTTTTCTGGGCCTCCTTCTCCTCATGTTTAGCTTATTAGTGTTGAGGTTTTAAGACGTTTGTTCCGTTAATTTCGTGATTTTGAGATATTTCGCTATTTTGTTGTCATATTAAAACTTTTCGTGCCCTTTAGGTGTCGATTTTTTTCCTGGCGAGCGATATCGAGCCTCTAATTTTAGAAGGGACCGGCCTTCGGCCGGGAAATTTTTCTGCCAAAAAATCTTCACATTTATCTTGAAAGGGGGTCTAGGGGGTATTTTTCAAAGCTTGATAGAGGTCTAGCGAGGAAACTCAAAATAAATATATATATATATATATATATATATATATATATATATATACTAAACCAAAAACGAAGCACAACCCCCTTAATATGATACACTATAATCTGTTTATTTTCAACTGACGGCAAATTGCAAAGTTCCCATCATGATTTCTCAGTTATTTTGAAGATTTTGTATGAAACCGTGGTGCTAACTATATATACTTGGTCTTAATATGATGAAGAGATATAGTAATATCATATTTTTCCATTAGGTATCGAGAAAATAGGTGCTAATGTATTCAACGGTTCATCAGCTGAGAAAAAACATAGTATAGTTGCTGTGATGGAGAAGTACGCAAACAAAACCAGCGTGCTCTTCTTGCAATTATAATAACAAGCTTATAATACCGACTGGTTCAAAGTATGGCAAACCAATAATAATGACCACCGTTAACCCCTTCTGCACCGGCGACGTCTCTTTAACTTCATTTTAGTTATCATTAGACTATTTTATTCAGTTTATAAAGGATCTCCAGCAATTATAAGGCTTCCAACTATCTCAATCAAGCCATTAAACTACCACAGATCCTTCCTAAGCTGCATACAATCGTCTAAATGTAACTCAAATAAAATGTAACAGACGTCGCCGGTAAGGATAGTGTTAATGATGGGGATTGGATAGACACATAGAGTACATAATTATTATGACCTAGACGCGAAAGCGTGACGTCACAAATCTGAAAATAGCGATCGCGCGTTCGAGAGATGGCAGCACGGTCGCAAAGGACAATGGGAGAGTCCCCACAAAGACCTTATATTCATAGTGTGCACGGGGTTAGTTCCGATTTCTCCACCAGACGGCGTGGGGCATCATTGGCCCGCTACTCCCAAGTAAATAAACACGTTGAACTCTATGCGATTCAATCGGTTTCTACTTTATATGCTTGTAATGCCGTAATGCCGTGTCTAACATGAACACTATGGAAATTGAGTTATCGCCATACATTCTTAGTGTTCTGAAGGGGGAGGGTCCCTAGGGTAAAATAGAGGGAAATTACGACAATGAAGACTTATTACTGCCTTGTGATAAAAGCAGGGTGTATGAAGAGTGAACAACACCGACTATATCTCCTTATATACTGGGCTAACTTAAATACTGTATTATAATTATTTTCATGTCGATTTTATAATTTTACACCATACAGTAGTATGTTGATATTTATCCGTTTTCCGTATATTTTTTTTAATGATTATTATGCGAGCGAAGGCGAAGCAGAAAACAAAAGATTGTTATAAGACACCAACATTCCATTACTCACTTCCTTTCTGTAATATGTTTTTTATTGTTTATATATATATATATATATATATATATATATATATATATATATATATATATATATATATAGAGAGAGAGAGAGAGAGAGATCAAATAATGTCTACGTTTTGGAAATTAGAGATACTATTAAGATTATAAGCCTTGTTACAACAGCAGAACTGCGCATGAATACCGTACAGAAATCTTTGAGAACAGAATATTAACCCCTTCTTTACCGGTAACGTCTTTTTGTATTAATTTCAGCTACATTTAGACGATTTTGTTTAAGCTTGGGAAGGATATATGATATCTAAAAGGATTAATTGAGATAGGCTGTAGCCTTGTAATGAGTAGACGTCCTTCCTAAGCTGTACATAATCGTCTAATAGTGGCCAGAATATAATGATAAGTACATCACCGGTACAGAAGGGGTTAAAGGCACGTAACACAATCTACCGGTACATAGGCTAGGCCTACTTATAATTTCAGTGATGCATAATACAGGTTTAGTTAATTAATATGGTCAAATCTCCGATGTATTTAGATTATTAATAACTCCCTCCGACATATTATATTCCAATAAGTCCGAGGAGGCGGGAGCCCCGGGATCATTGCCACTGCCCCGCACTACACTCACAACAACACTGCGGCTGTTAGAATTATCGGAGGTGAATGAGGTTGCCACCAACGGTTTTATCGTATGGTAACTTATCGGACTTACTGAGCTCATATGACGCAAAATCGCGTCATAAACTTATTGGAGAGGTATAGAGATAAGTCCATATGACGCGATCGCGTCATATGAGTTTTTGGTTCACTAGCCCATATGACGCGATCGCGTCATATATGTCTGGGGGAGTTTGTAATACCCTCTGCCCGCAAAAATCCCACAACCATAGAAATACCCGAGTTGACCAAAATATAACCGATCGAGTTTGGATTTTAATCAACATTTGATGTCAAACAAGTTCAAAAGTTAAAACCTACACCAAATATCACCTTATATATGGGCTAGACTTAAAAATACTAACTGTAAATTGATGAATTTTACACCAGAATTTTAGACCAATTCACATGGATCATAATGTAGGTAAGGTATGTCCATAAATGGTACCGGTACCCGGTATATAGTTTTGCTTCAACCGACAAACTTCATGATAAATCGTATATTCTCCTATTATGGAAGGTAACATATATTTATACAACGGACTCTGCTTAAACCTCCTCAAATAAACCGTTAGTTAAGTTAATTCTTAGGTAAGTTTGGTGGCTTTGATATTGTTGCACGCCAATGGTTGGCAAAAGAGCCAAGTTCAGATTTATATTATTTTGCTGCATTAAAATGGTAAAACTATGATGGATTTTGCTTATATTGCCAACGAGACTACTTAATTTAGTCTAAATTTCCCTGCATATATAGACGCAATTTATCCGACACGTAAGCATATTATATAAATGACCTATTCACAAAATTGGCATATGTTGGGGTGAAATTAATAAAATATAGATTATAAAATATGTATATTTTCAGTTGATAGATACCAGTATGTTGGGTATGCCTAATCAACTCTTTTCATATGTTTCGTTTTATTACCGGCACTTACTTTACATCTAGCAGCTTTGCCATTGTACCAAGATCAATGCCTTACATTGTGCTTTGTTCCTTATGTTATTTATCATGGAATGTGTCTGTTGAGGCAAACGATATACTTGTACCGTATAAATGTACCTTAACCTACATTTTAATCTATATGAAGAGGTCTAAAGACACACGATTATTCCTTGTCTCTCATTATGGAAGGTAAAATAGATTGGTATAAACATATCTTGTGTAAGAATGGAATGGTCGAAAACACATGAAAAATCTCCCTTTCCCTCACCCATCCACCATAACAGACATTTCATATACATCATTAATGTGGTTAATAGATTGTTGGCGTCCTATTAATCTTTTGTTTTCAGTTGGCTTTGCATAGGATACGGTAATCTAGTGTAGGCTAATGGTATACGCTTTGTCGTGAATTGCGGTTACCTCCCTAATATATCGATAAACATAAATGTGTATACAAATATATTGTGTAAAATGAGACAATAAATATCAGTACAGATAATTGTTAAGCCTAGTCCTTATAAAAGAAGATATTAGCCAGTTTCCAGCCGGCGATGGATGATAAAGAGCTTTGCGCTTTATATACAAAATAATAACAAACATTTACTCTTATTGACCGTTGCCGTCTGATAGGTACTGTATGCATCTGTAGTTTTATGAATGAAATAAGGCCTATATATATTTGGGTAAAATTACTTAAGATATGTTCATAATAATCCAAACATCCACACATATTAAAGGAGAGAGCTCAATATTCAGTCTTATCATCTATTCATCATATTGTTTATGTTACTGCTTTGAAGCTTGTTATTGTTTCCTTAATATATTTTCCTTACATCTTTGATTGTTTGAAATCAATACAAAAGCACATTGTCTTGTCCGTGTGTGCTAAAACAACACAAACTTGACCAGTCTCTTTGTGTACAAGCGCGCGGCAGCCCCGTACCAAAGGGCAGATACTAGTTTGTTTATTATTGTCACGTGACCTGACGTCACGGCCGCACTATGAATTGACTATCCTTGGTCCCCATGAATTCGTAATAATCCCTACCTTGTACTAATAACGCTATTAATAATCAATTGAACGTTATCCAGAGACTCTGCAGACATGACATAGTTAAATAGACATAAGTAGAGGCTACTGTAAAGGCCAGTTATCGTGAAATTGTCGTCATTATGAGGAGGTACACAAGCAAAACTCCTCCAACCCCGCCATTGTTGATGGAAGATTCAGGAGTTGCCAACGTCAATGGTGGGACAAAATATCCCTAGATGTCATTAGTATAAATGTCCAGTTTTAGTGCTACTTTACAAATTAACAGCTACATAACATGTAACATAATAATATATATTCAAAATTACATTTTAATGTTGTTGTGTTGCTTGAAGGTATACAGCTTGCATCATATATGAGTATGTTTTATAGTGTATATGTATACTTAATGTTTTCATTTTGCTTATATATATCTTATTTATATTAAATAATGTACAAGTGTTTTTACCAACATTAAAAAACTCTTAAATACGTTCCCTCTTTAATCTATTGCTCCCTCGTTTTGCGGATATTCCCTTAACTTTGGTAACACTGCAGCAAGCCAGCTGGCAGGCGCGCGCGGCACACAGACTATCTATCATAGACTACATATAACCTAGACACGAAAGCGTGACGTCACACGGTTAGTTTGCCGCGCGTCCTAGGGATTTGGTGGCAGCACTATTGTATTGTACTGTAGCAAAGCACCTCAGTGGCTTGTCCTTATTTATAGATAGTCTGTGCGCCGCGCGCGCCTGCCAGCTGGCTTGCTGCAGTGTTTCCAAAGTTAAAGGAATATCCGCAAAACGAGGGAGCAATAGATTAAAGAGGGAACGTATTTAAGAGTTAATTAATGTTGGTAAAAACACTTGTAAATTATTTAGTATAAATTAGATAGATATACAGTATAAGCAAGATGAAAACATTAGGTATACATATACACTATAAAACATAGGCTACTCATATAATGATGCAAGCTGTATACCTTCAAGCAACACAAGAAGAATTAAATTGTAATTTTGAATATATATTAGTATGTTACATGTTATGTAGATGTTAATTTGTCAAGTAGCACTAAAACTGGACATTTATACTTATGACATCTAGGGATATTTTGTCCCACCATTGACGTTGGCAACTCCCGAATCTCACATCAACAATGGCGGGTGTTGGAGGAGTTTTGCTTGTGTACCTCCTCATAATGACGACAATTACACGATGACTGGCGCCTTTACAGTAGCCTCTACTTATGTCTATTTAACTATGTCATGTCTGCAGAGTCTCTGGATAATGTTCAATTGCTTATTAATAGCGTTATTAGTACAAGGTAGGGATTATTACGAATTAATGAGGACCAAGGACAAGGATAGTCAATATAATGTCTGTGTGGGGACCCTCCCCTCCCATTGTCCTTTGCGATCGTGCTGCCATCTCTCGAACGCGCGGCTCACTATTTACAGATTTGTGGCGTCTTCTTTCGTGTCTAGGTATTATGTAGTCTATGCTATCTATAATAAGGACAAGCCACTGAGGTGCTTTGGTTGTTGTACTGTACCTACACCAGTGGTGCCACCAAATCCCTAGGACGCGCGGCAAAATAACCGTGTGACGTCATGCTTTCGCCTCTAGGTCATATGTACTCTATGGATAGACCTACAAGTCTCTCTGCCCCAATCTCTTTGTATTTCATTAAGGAACATATTGGACTTCTTCCATGAATATGTACACAGCGTCATCTGGTGGTGGATTAAGATAGGACGTGTTGCTGGAACTTCCCAAGAGTTGCCCTGGATGTGATGGGCGTCTGTCTGGAGATTGTACACCACTTTGTAACTGTCTGGAGGCCAACACACAACACACAAGTGAAATTGAGTTTGTGGAGAAGTGAGAGAGTGGACCCTCAGTGAGTTGGTATTACACAACTCACTTCTGACAGTTCATATGTATGTATTATCTATTTAGCTGTCTTCGTGGTGCAGTGCATAGTGTGTATGATTTTCGGTGTGAGCATCCTGGGTTCGAATCCCCGGACTGCCACATGTGGTTGTTAATTTAATTAATCGATTTTAGGAGTAGAGTTGGTTGGTGGAGAGAACATAATAATATATACATAGAACATACAAACCACACTACAAATAACTGAGTTGATAATTATGCTTTCATTAGTTTATTCTAGTGCATTGGGGGAGGTGTAGCAGAGTGGCCTTGCCACTGGACTGGTAATCCAATGGACCCGGGTACGAATCCCAATATGTCAATGTGAAGATATTATTGGGATGGAATTCGTGCTGTACCTAGTTTCAGTGCATTACCACAGCTCACCGAAATGCCAAAACAAAATACCCTCATTGTTCCCTGATTAAATAGCACTGTATGAATATTCCCATATTCAAAATATGCTACAGGGGGGCAATGCCTAGTGAGTTAATTGCTCAATAGGTGGCGTTCTGAGAGTGAGGGTCCGAGCCTAGGGAGTGAGACTGTTAAGCGCAGAGGCGAAGCAGCTTCAGAGATGGAGTTGGGTTTGAGCCGTGAATAGGTGCTTCGCATGTCTCACTCCCTAGACTGGAACAAGACCTCACGGGCCTCACCGTGTTCAGCGGTAGAGTGTAATGGTTATCAGCCTATGCCAGAGAGGGAGTACTTGGAATATAGAAAAACAAAATGGAGGATTAATGTTAAGAACGGGGTGTTCCTTAATTGATGCATACTTCAAAATATCCTATACACGTAAGACAACATATTGTATATACTAGCCAACTGTGACTAACCTAACCCAACATAACCTACAGTCTATTCTGTATGACGAGTTTGTAAATGGTGACCAATAACCTCTTGTCAAATTTTCCTACTCAACGAGACTGAGAATGGGGCAAGGGAACGCCAAAGTGGTCCTGGACCTTAAGAATTGGAACTTTACAGGTTTCTGTTCAGGCTCTGTCTTGAGTCAGCCACCCCCAGCAATGGGGAATGTGCCTGAGTATAAACATACATACATACATACAACCATACATACATACAACCTTTTGTAACTCAGGGAGGGAGGGAGGGACCAACCGAGCTGATATGTCTCCACTGGGAACAGTCATCCAGTAAATAGGTGTAGACATCTCCAACTCTTTTGTTCTAGCCCTTCCATAGTTACAGGATGGGAGGATACACAACTTCTAGACTCATCATACTGAACAGGTTATAATTAATTCCAACCTATTTCATATCTACATACATGGAATACATGAATTAACCCTTGTCTAGCGGGCCCTCTGTGGCCGTTTTGGGCCTTTTCAGGCCATTCTGACAGCTATATCAACCATCAGTATGAAAGGAACTGTATTGTGCCGAAAACTAGGTGGAAATCGCTACACATTGACGTAACATACAGCTACGTAGCACTCGTGGAGCACTGACAGTGTTACCTCGAAGATGGAAGTTTAGCAGATTTTGCTACCTTGCTCACTTTTAGCGAACTATTGGTTACACTGTGATCCTCTCGCGCGGTGGGGGAACTGGAGTTAGTGTGGGCCGGGAGGCCACAGATATCGGACGTATGGATCATTACTATCCCACTCATTTTCACTCGATTTACACCATTTTTTCACTCGTTTTTTGCCTGTTTTTTCAACTCGACTTATGTGGTGAGCCGCTCTTTAAGGGTTAAACAAGAAAATTAAAGCGGAATTGTATAGATATTAATCACACGAGATGAGGCGCTTTTTTAAAGGTAGGGTGCATGGGTTAAGATAAACATGGAATAATAACCGCCAACCTACACATAATTATCTTGAATAATGCAATGGCACTGACATAATTATTTACAATGGTATAAAGGATTTTGTGACGTCATAGTGACGTCACACCAGTATCCTCATCGTGGACGATCCACAAAATCCTTTATACGATTGTTAATAATTATGTCGGTGCCATTGCATTTTGCAAGATAATTATGTGTACGCTGGCGATTATATATTCCATGTTTATCTCAAACCATGCACCCCCACCTTTAAGACACTGTAAATATTTATAAATTTTAAAGAAGAAATGGAAAGATCAATTTAAGTGCCCAAGTAATGTGTCTTTACAGAAATATTGGAACTTGATAAACTCATCTACTTTAAGGGTAGAAAGTTATATCACATAACCAAGGGTATACAATATCAATATTCCCAACCTGATAATATTTGCATGTTATATACCTTTGTTTGCTTCCGGTATACTCCTGGTGAGAAATGGGTTGTATAAAATACACCCCCGGACCGTCCCAAAGTCCCTCAACGCTCGGGGATTATAGCCCAGGAGTAATAGGTTTAGACCCGGAACAAATTTATAACAAGCTGAAACTTTCAGGAAATGTTCAGAAAACTGTCCGGAATAACATACTAAAAGTCCCCAAGAATCCCCCTTGGGGCTTTTGAGAAATTCAACGATGGCGTCCAAGATGGCCGCCAGCTTAGATTTTCTCATATTTCAGGCTTAAAACATCATAAAAATGCAAATAATAAGTCTAAATATATGTTTTTTGGGGCAGGGAATTCAATTTCAACAATATTTTGAAGATTTAATGAAATCCTTATGCAGTTATACATAGGTCTAAACCTATTACTCCTGGGCTATGAGCAATGTTCACCATATCTGTGGTAATACTTTAGAAACCTTAAGAGTAAAGTTAGAATATTCATGGATTGTATTTAACAAAACAATTTCAAATGTTAAAACTTGTGAAACATTTACAACATGACACATGCTCACTTGCTCACTTTCAGTGACCCTCAGTCATCATCTTCATCATCAGTTTCTGGAGATACAGGAGTTGATTCTTCAGTTTCTCCCTCAGCATCCAGCAAGGATGGCATTGGTGCTGCATTGTTGCAGGTTTGACCAGTGCACTTTGTACACAGGGCAGAGCAGTGCACCCCCATCTTCCTGCAGCCACATGACACTCCACAGCTATCTGCTCTGCAGCCACAAGAGATCATGTTGAGCAGAGTGTCTGGAGCAATGGGACGGTCAGTGTCAACTGGAGTCAGGATGTCCTCCAGTTTCCATCCCCAAGCTGTTGGCTGCAAGGGCCTCCCCCTCCATTCCTGAATAGTGAGATATGTTCTGAATGAATGTTGCTTGGCTGCATCACTTGTTGGAGGCAAAGTTGCCAACTGGAAGGTTGAGGAAAGTGACGTTCTGCTGATTGCCTTCTTGTAGGCGATGTAGCGGAACTCGTCCAGTGATGCACAACTGGATGCACCATAGAGCTTCAGGAGGAAGTTTTCACCTGCTTCTTGTACTTGCTGATGAGTGCTCTCCGTGTTGATGAATGTGTTGAGTAGGTCATACTCCTTCTTGTTATGCACCAGAATGAATGCCTTGCGCTTCCCTTGGCGATACAGAGCAGACACGGTGTCGCATCCAGTTATGGCATGCAACACCATCAGATATTTACTTGTGTCACCAATGCTTGCTTGAATGTCGTGAACTCTGTAGAGTGTTGTGGGGTTTGTTACGACCAGGCACTCGGGTACACTAGGGCTCTTACACAGGACTCGAGTATGGCTCGCTGCCACAACGGAAACACACGATCCCAACCCCAGAGTACTGCCAGCCGAACAAAAAACGCCACTACCCTCCAGAGTTCTATCTGCTATAACGGGGTATACAAGAACTCGGTACTAGCGTTTCACACAACAGACTAATAACAAGACGGGAGTTATCTAGTCTGGTCAACAATCAAACAAAGAAGAAAGTACTACAACACTAAAGAATAGTGTTGGCCGAAGCCGAAGTAATCCACCCTTGAACTAAGAACTTAAGAAGTCCTCCACCCTCTACTTCGGATCGGCACTATTACGTTACGTTAAACAATAGTCCTCGAGCATCAAGCAAGGAATCTTCTGATAAGTTAGATGCTTCTCGAATACTCATAAGAAGTAAGTATCGGATTTTGAACAGCAATTTAATGAATAACTCACTGGTAATTAAAGGCTTTAAATTGACATAAGAAGAATTATAAGAATAAGCAATAGGATATGGCAAACATTAAGAAGAAGTACTCCGACAATGCACTGGCAATAGCCTACTAAGATTGTGCTCGTGGGCCACTAATCTCTGAAGTAGCTAAGCGTGCCACACATGAAATCAATAGTGCTTAAACAATAATATACATAAGGAGAAGCTTCAATACTATGCTGTATCTGCTGGTCGAGCAAAGTCTAGCTGGGATATCTAAGGTTAAGAGACAATGGCTGAGCAAGCGGCTCGTAGCCTAGCGAGGTCCTTAAGACTGTGCGGCCAAATTACGGTAATTGACGGGATGCTCTCTTGAGAGATCCAGATCACTAGTATCTGGTTCTCTCCTGGCGATCCTCTCAAAGTCAAGCAAATGAGATAACACAGTGTTGGGTGGCATAGGCAAAAGCCCTCACTCGCAACACAGTGCTAAACTCCCACGGTACACAGTCAGAAAGACCACCTAGGCGTTCCACGTCTCCGTTGCAATTGTACTGGTTCAACCGCAACCTAGTACTCATAGGAAATCACAACTCAGAAACCCTATCCCAGTCTAGCATTGCCTAAACCAGCAGAAAACAGGAACATGAATAATCGCACACAGGGAAATGCATATACGAGTGCAACAAACATCAATCAATCCTATTCTAGTTAACCCTTCCAAAAATAGGCTATCTAACAGGCACTTATCTCGTGAGAACTCAAGCGATAATACTTTGGCTGACTAAATCTGCACCAAAGGGGTCATGGAGGTTAAACAGGGACGAGAAGAGAAGAAGATAGGCTGTTCAGAGAGTAGAGAAAGTTCACATCAGTCGGAAGAATATGGATAGTTGCAAGGGATATGAGAAGTCGCTTTGCCTGATGAGTTCTGAAGAATGGTGGCAAGAACCTCTCTTTTTATACTCGGCCCTCTAGCGGCATATCTCAAACTACTTAAGGACCGCCCACTGGCAATCATGACGTCATATTCTCTCTCAATCTGGGATCGACAAAGAACTTCCCACGCGCTGAGAGGGAGGAAGGGAGGAGGGAGGAGGGAATTAGGCCTATCTGCCCGCGTGGCGCACTCACTGGTCCCCGTTACGTAATATCTCTCTCTCTCTCCTCTCATCATTACATATAAGTCCCACACACAATACTTATAACTAATGATATAAAATAGAACTCGTTGACTCAGATGAAAACAAAATACATATTTATAATACTTATAGTACAACGGCTCACATAAACTAAGTTAGGAAACTCTACACAGACTACAGCCAAAGTTCCTGCCCTGACGATCCTAGCGAGAGTGGGGCCCGACTGGGCGTTCTGTACAGCATGCTCATACTCGACATGCGTCACACCTCCCCCAAGATTTTACTTGCTCAACCCTGAGCTAAAATCTGATATACAGAACCCCATCAAACCCCCCACACCCAGCGACCGCATGGCACTAAAACAACGCTGAGTTTATCACTAAAACACATCTTATAACAAAAAAATTCACATTTCATAACTCCTCCCAACAATAGTAAAAGACATAATATCATGCTCCCAGAGCGAGCTTACAGCAGCTCAGCCGTTTGATAGTTCGTGGACTACTCAAACACTATAGGCTATGACAAACTTATACAATTATCTATATCAAAAAGAAAGAGTTTTTATATGATTTTTATATTTTAATATGTTTTTTTCCGGCTGCACTATAAGGGCAGCCTATTTTCTTCTATACCAAACGCTCAACAATCCTGCTTTACGACCCAATACGCTGGGCTACAACCGCGAGCCAACAAGCACCAAGCGCAAAATACTACTCAAACCAAAGCAGGAGGCTACCCGTGTGTCAATCTCTTCGGGATCATACACCTGTGATAGCCTACGACTGATCATCTACCCTCGATAAACAATCCGCAATCACATTGTCACATCCCGCAATATGCCGGATGTCCAGGTTATACTCCTGCAACATCAATGACCACCGGGTCAGTCTCATATTGCGATTGTGAAATTGATTTAGGAATCTCAAAGGGTGATGATCAGTGTAGATAACCACGACTGGGCCATAGGCTGGAACATACACCTCGAAGTGCCTGAGTGACAGCACAATCGCCAGTAATTCCTTTTCTATTGTAGAATAGTTCTTTTGTGCAGCATTGAACTTCTTAGAAAAGAAACTTACTGGGTGTTCCACACCTTCATTGTCTGTCTGTAGCAAGACGGCACCAGCCCCTACACCACTAGCATCTGTTGCCAGCTGAAAAGGCCTGTTAAAGTCTGGGGCCCTGAGTATCGGGTGAGTACACAGCAAATGCTTCACTAAATTAAAAGCCTTTTCACACTCAGGCGCCCACAAAAACTTTTTGTCTTTAGATAACAAATCTGTGAGAGGTGCCAACACCGTGGAGTAACCTTTTATAAAGCGTCTGTAGTAGCCTATCATACCCAAGAATCTCATGATCTGCTTCTTGGTGGTTGGGTGCGGAAATTTATTGATAGCCTGTACCTTGTTCTGAGGAGGGCACACCTGTCCCCTTCCCACTACAAACCCAAGGTACTGCACAGTGGCTTTTACGAAGTCACACTTTGCCAAATTTACTACCAGACTTGCTTCACTAAGTTTCCGGAACAAGGTCTCCAGGTGCTCACAATGGCTCTCAAAGTCGTCATCATAAATGATTACATCGTCCAAGTATACGGTGCAATTTGGAATGTCCTTGACAATTTCATTCATCAGGTTCTGAAACGTTGCTGGTGCATTCTTAAGTCCGTAGGGCATAACATTACACCGGTAAGTACTCCCGTCCACCACAAAACCACATACCTCTTTAGCGCGCTCGGACAAAGGTACTTGCCAGTAACCTTTTACTAAATCAACTTTAGACAAAAACCGAGCATTACCAATTTTATCAACACTATCATCAACCCGAGGAAGAGGATATGGGTTAGTTGGAGTCAAACCGTTTAGCCTACGGAAATCAATACAGAAGCGTACCTTGCCATCTGGTTTAGGCTGCAGTGTTACGGGGGAAGTCCATTTAACGGTACCTTTCTCTATCAACCCTCTACCGAGCATATACTCCAACTCATCCCTCAGAGCGGGTAGTTTTATGGGGGGCACACGGTATGGGATTGACTTAAAGGGTAGATGGTGCCCCACGTCAACATCATGCATAGCCTGAGTAGTGAGGCCTGGATGTTCAGCGAATACAGTGGGGTATAAACCGAGCAACTGACGGATAGCTTCAAATTGCGGCTCAGGCAAATGGGCTATAGCCTCGTCAGCCCTTAGGCTCGAGTTCCCCGCCCACTGATCCGCTGAAACATGGTGATCCCAGCTATCCTCCTCTGAAGCTTGACTGTCCCCCTCTCCTTCTTCACCACGGCCGCAACAAGCCAACACAGGGACAGTGAGAGGCTCAGAGGGGCGCCTCACATACTCTTTTATCAGGTTCACGTGACATAACTGATTCTTCTTCCTCCTGTCTGGAGTGGCAACAAGGTAATCTAGGTCCGAAATTTTCTCCACAATTTTATAGGGTCCAGTATACTTCGCCGACAAGGGGTTACCCACCAAAGGCAACAAAATCAACACCTCCTGTCCCACAATGAACTCCCGGAGCTTCACTTTGCGATCATACCTGTCCTTCATTAAAGCTTGTGACCCTGTTAAATTCCGACCTGCCATCTCCAGACTCTTAAGCATGCGCTCACGGCTTTCAAACACATACTTCAACAAGGAACAAGGCGGCACAGTTCCTTCCCAAATTTCCCGCAGCATATTAAGGGGGCCCCTGACTCGGTGTCCAAAAATCAGCTCGTTTGGACTAAATCCCAGGCTCTCACCAGGCACTTCCCGAGCAGCAAACAGTACATACGGCAATCCAAGATCCCAATCTCTTCCGTTATCAGCACAATAACACCTGAGCATGCTTTTAAGGGTGGCATGCCACCGCTCAAGCACCCCTTGGCTCTCAGGGTGATACGCTGACGATACCACCGCCCGTATTCCATGCTGTTGCATTGTTTGCTTAAAGAGATTGGAGGTGAAATTGGACCCCTGATCAGACTGAATCTCCTCCGGGTACCCGTACCTTGAAAAGTACCACAACAAGTTACTGACTACCGTCTTAGCCATGCCGTTTTTCATGGGGTATGCATCGGGGTATCTAGTGGCAACATCCATGATGGTTAACAAAAATTTATTACCAGCCTTTGTGGGAGGGAGGGGACCAACCATGTCAACAACAATCTTACTAAAAGGTGGCCCAATTACAGGAATAGGGTGCAACGGAGCTTTAGGAATAACTTGGTTTGGTTTCCCGACCCGTTGACAAATATCACATGAGTTTATCCAGGACTGCACATGAGACTTCATCCCCGGCCACCAAAACAACTTCCCCAAAGCCGCCACCGTTTTTCTTACCCCCAAATGTCCTGCCAGCGGTGTGTCATGCGCCAAACTCAGTAGGCTATCCCTGCACTCCCGCGGCACCATCAACTGGTCCACTACCCCGGACCCCATCTTCCAGCTACGGTTAGGGTCTTGAAAACGCCGATACAGGATGCCATCTAAATAAAAAAAATCTCCCGGCTGTGCATCACCGTCCTCGTCGAGCTCCACAGCTCCATTAGCACACGTTTGGAGCTCAGGGTCCTCCAGCTGCAACCGACGTATATCTGAGGGTGCCAAGCGATCTAACTGCTCCCGGAGCAATGCATGACCCTCCCCGATACTGAGCTGCTCCCTCTGTCTCTCTCGATGTTCATAACGTTGCTGTCGTGGAGACTCGTCATGCCCAGCCTCGTCACTCTCGATGACAGGCCCAGGGGCTACTCCAGAACTAAGTAATGGTGCTAATACTGAATCACCCAGGAGAGCCGCCGAGTCAAAACTCTTAAAACCAACTCCAGCTTTAGCCTCCTCCTGTTGATCGTTCCTCTGCTGGTCTGAAGACGGAGGACTAGGCGGTGACACTTTAGCTGCCCGAGCTCGGGTGACAGCACACGCCATGGGTTGTGCCTGGCACCGCTCGACCCACTCTCGCTCTTCCCTACTCACGTCGGCCGGCCTCTCGGCAACGACTAAGGGTAGAACCTCAGAAGCGGGCATTGCAAAGTCGTTGCCGAGAAGAAGGTCGACGCCCTCCAC
The DNA here is from genome assembly GCA_037953745.1 of Lithodes maja. Lineage (NCBI taxonomy): Eukaryota > Metazoa > Arthropoda > Malacostraca > Decapoda > Lithodidae > Lithodes > Lithodes maja. Next base: position 32,482 of record JBAKBP010012318.1, on the reverse strand, counting down.
TGGCAGTTTCTCCACAATCCCAACATCCAATTCACGTGCCACACCATCCACCTCCAACTCCAACCGCACCAGCGGGTATGACCGAGTTGCATTAATACCCTGCACCACCACCACCCGAGCCGCATTTATAGGGTAGCCAGTCAAGTTTTTCATCAAAGTCTGGGAAGCACCTGTATCACGCAAGACCTCTACTCCATGCTTGCGCCCCGCCCACATCACGCAACCCCGTCCTCTATGGTCGCAAAAAACATCCTGAGCAGGGTTCGAGCCTCCCAGGTGCTTCTGCATTGGCTGTGCCTCAGCCTCTGACGAACTGCCCCGGGCAAACTCAGAAGGCTTCAGAGACACACCAATGTTGCAGGCCAAAGACACAGCTGCTGTAGGTGGTTTGCTAGGACAGACTCTTGCAAAGTGCCCCTTTTTATGACATTGATAACACTCTAACTCCCCTTTGGGCTTCCCTTGGTACTGGGAAGGGCCCGGCCCCTTCTTAAATGGGACGGTGCTAGTCTTGTGGTCAGTCTTGGTATCATAACTCTTGTACTTGTTTGCATAAGATATATTACTAACTCGGGGGGGTGGGGCGTCACGCCCCTTGTTACCTGCCTCACTACGCTGGGCAGACCCGCACCCACGAATTAATGATAGCCGGAGGTCAGCCATCTCAGCTGCCTCCTGTAGAGTTTTTGGATTCTTTTCTTTAATAGTTAAAGTCATTTCTGCACCTGTACACTTATAAAACTGCTCGAGCAGAAACAGCTCAGTCAACTGTTCGGCCGTCTCAGCTTTCTCAGAACGTGTCCAGTTTGTAAGTGCATCTTTTAAGTCCCGGGCATGTTCAAGAAAGGTCGCCTCCCTAGTCTTTGTAACACCCCGAAACTTCAATCGATATGTTTCTGGTTGCAACTCGTATGCCCGTAGGACAGCTCTCTTCAATTCTGGGTAGTCAATGCAAGACTCTAAAGGCAGTGCATCATAAGCCTTCAGACCCTTACCCGTAAGTCTTGAGGAGACCAGAGCTGCCCACTTCTCTTCAGGCCAATTATGCTCCCTACACTTCTTCTCAAAACGATTAAAAAATTCTGTGACTTCAGTTTCACTAAATGCCGGCACCAATTTGACTAAGTGAGACAAGGACTGTTCTCTTACTTGGCCCTCCCGGCCCATCCGAATCCCTGTCGACTCTGCACGAGTCTTATCTAAGTCTATCTGAGCACAATATTTCTCGGAGTCGTATCTAAGCTCAGCCTCGTGCCTCCTAGTCTCATCCTCGTGCCTCCTAGTCTCATTCTCCTGCTTCCTAGACTCAGCCTCGATTGCATACTTCCTAGACTCAGCCTCGATTGCATACCTCCTAGACTCAGCCTCAATCTCCTTCTCCTGCTTCCTAGCCTCAATCTCAATTTTAGCAAGCTCGAGTTTAAATATCATATCCGGAGACAGGCCGGAAGAGGGAGCTGCCACTACTGAAGGAGGGGGGGCAAGAACTGGGGAACCACCATACGCACCGCCCGAGGGCACTCCAATCTTCCAATGCTCATCCCTCTGTGGGAGAGTGCTAACCTCCGGCAACTGAGTGGACGGCACTGTGGGAGTCGAGTGAGAGGGGATCTGGGGAGGAACCCCCCCAAACGCCCTCTCCTCCGAAACCCCATGTCGCCCACGCAACACCCAGGAAATCAGCTCCCCCTTGGACATCCCTCCTACATTGGATAGACCCAAAACCTTGGCTATCAGGTGCAAGCCATAAACATTCACCCCAGTCAGCCTCTCCTCCGTCACATGGTACTGCTTACTCACAAAAAGTCTAGCATCCTCCTCACTAGTTACTAACGGCACCTCCTCACTTAGCATCTCTCGCTCCTCGTCAGTACTAGGGCCCGACATACTGAAGTTCACCAAAAAATTCTCGAGACAAAAGTGTTAAACTCCCTTATGCAAGCACTAATTACTAAATTAACTGGAGTCTCTTAAATGCTCTCCTAATTGCCTTACAAAAAAAAAATATTCTTCAATATGTACGCTAAAGTACGAACAAACAAATGTTGTACAACTCTGCAAAAAATTATACTGTTCACAAAATCCTAAGCAAGGTCGCCATTTGTTACGACCGGGCACTCGGGTACACTAGGGCTCTTACACAGGACTCGAGTATGGCTCGCTGCCACAACGGAAACACACGATCCCAACCCCAGAGTACTGCCAGCCGAACAAAAAACGCCACTACCCTCCAGAGTTCTATCTGCTATAACGGGGTATACAAGAACTCGGTACTAGCGTTTCACACAACAGACTAATAACAAGACGGGAGTTATCTAGTCTGGTCAACAATCAAACAAAGAAGAAAGTACTACAACACTAAAGAATAGTGTTGGCCGAAGCCGAAGTAATCCACCCTTGAACTAAGAACTTAAGAAGTCCTCCACCCTCTACTTCGGATCGGCACTATTACGTTACGTTAAACAATAGTCCTCGAGCATCAAGCAAGGAATCTTCTGATAAGTTAGATGCTTCTCGAATACTCATAAGAAGTAAGTATCGGATTTTGAACAGCAATTTAATGAATAACTCACTGGTAATTAAAGGCTTTAAATTGACATAAGAAGAATTATAAGAATAAGCAATAGGATATGGCAAACATTAAGAAGAAGTACTCCGACAATGCACTGGCAATAGCCTACTAAGATTGTGCTCGTGGGCCACTAATCTCTGAAGTAGCTAAGCGTGCCACACATGAAATCAATAGTGCTTAAACAATAATATACATAAGGAGAAGCTTCAATACTATGCTGTATCTGCTGGTCGAGCAAAGTCTAGCTGGGATATCTAAGGTTAAGAGACAATGGCTGAGCAAGCGGCTCGTAGCCTAGCGAGGTCCTTAAGACTGTGCGGCCAAATTACGGTAATTGACGGGATGCTCTCTTGAGAGATCCAGATCACTAGTATCTGGTTCTCTCCTGGCGATCCTCTCAAAGTCAAGCAAATGAGATAACACAGTGTTGGGTGGCATAGGCAAAAGCCCTCACTCGCAACACAGTGCTAAACTCCCACGGTACACAGTCAGAAAGACCACCTAGGCGTTCCACGTCTCCGTTGCAATTGTACTGGTTCAACCGCAACCTAGTACTCATAGGAAATCACAACTCAGAAACCCTATCCCAGTCTAGCATTGCCTAAACCAGCAGAAAACAGGAACATGAATAATCGCACACAGGGAAATGCATATACGAGTGCAACAAACATCAATCAATCCTATTCTAGTTAACCCTTCCAAAAATAGGCTATCTAACAGGCACTTATCTCGTGAGAACTCAAGCGATAATACTTTGGCTGACTAAATCTGCACCAAAGGGGTCATGGAGGTTAAACAGGGACGAGAAGAGAAGAAGATAGGCTGTTCAGAGAGTAGAGAAAGTTCACATCAGTCGGAAGAATATGGATAGTTGCAAGGGATATGAGAAGTCGCTTTGCCTGATGAGTTCTGAAGAATGGTGGCAAGAACCTCTCTTTTTATACTCGGCCCTCTAGCGGCATATCTCAAACTACTTAAGGACCGCCCACTGGCAATCATGACGTCATATTCTCTCTCAATCTGGGATCGACAAAGAACTTCCCACGCGCTGAGAGGGAGGAAGGGAGGAGGGAGGAGGGAATTAGGCCTATCTGCCCGCGTGGCGCACTCACTGGTCCCCGTTACGTAATATCTCTCTCTCTCTCCTCTCATCATTACATATAAGTCCCACACACAATACTTATAACTAATGATATAAAATAGAACTCGTTGACTCAGATGAAAACAAAATACATATTTATAATACTTATAGTACAACGGCTCACATAAACTAAGTTAGGAAACTCTACACAGACTACAGCCAAAGTTCCTGCCCTGACGATCCTAGCGAGAGTGGGGCCCGACTGGGCGTTCTGTACAGCATGCTCATACTCGACATGCGTCACAGGTTCTTGCAGCAGAACATGTACAGGTCCATGTTTGTGGTTGCTAGAGTCACCAGCATTACCAGCAGGTCAGTGTCAGTTCCGACAACAACTACCGGTTTCCCAGCCGCTGCCAAAGACAGAGCAGTTGACACAATCAAGGCATCTGCATCAGCTTGCGCCTGCATGATTCAGCAAGCCACTGAGCATCTCTATGAGACGCTCCTTGTTGTGGTTATTTGCCAGAAATGCTGCCTGAGTAGTAGTAGTTTGCATGTTCTGGTCAAATAGGATGTCACTGGATGTTGACTTCTTTGCCCTGCGTAGTTGCTCTGCTGCCTTGGTGGAGACGGTTCTGTAGCCATCAAACACAGTAGTAGTGCCAGCCCCATAGTGCTTCAGGATGTAGGCAATGTAGCACTGGCACACACCTCCATAGGTTGATGGCTGTGGCCAGACTACTGACTGCAACAGATGGCCTCCATCTATGACAAACTGGCAGTTGTTTGGAATGTTGGGTTGTACAGGGGCAAATGACTTGAGGAGAGTACCTAGGGCACTCTTGGTTGGTTTCCGCATGGCACCATCATTAAACAGGGATGGTGGTTGAGGAGCCAGCTCATATGACATGAACTGCTCCATGTCAGAACTTGTCTTGAGGACACAAGTGATCCTGTTGAAGAAGAGAGTGGGATTCACCACTGTGTTTTGCCCCCTGACGTTGATGCTGTTCTTATCTCCCATAGTCTTGACTTTGTCATTGCGATGCAGGGTGATCTCTGTGAACTGCTTTCCTGTTATTTTAGATGCTGCAGCTTGACCAATCTGCACGGCATTGTCACAGTTGGCAGATGTGTCAGCTACAACACCAGTGGAAATAGACACTATATAGGCGATCAGGCTGGTAACCTGCAAATGGTGGATGTGCCTGCAGCCACTGCAGGAAGACATCGTAGTGTTTCTTGTCTTTAGCCTGAGTGGATGAAGGAAGATTTTTGTGTTGTTCAGAGGTCGCAGTGTGCACACCAGTGAACTTCTCCAAAGCATTGCACAAAGGAACACAGTGAGGCAGTGCATGCACCCATTTGGTTAAGGTGCTGTCTGGTATCCCTCTACCATGGGTCATCCCTCCACTGGTTTTCAGCATCCTCATCAGGAACTGCTCGATTGTCTGGTCGGAGAAGTTGCCAGACCAGAACTCATTGGCTCGGCGGATGGTGAAATGCCCATTTGCAGAGAACAACGTGTACTCCTCAGGTGGTATGACTTGTGCAATGGAGTTCATCTGCTGCAAGTACAGTCTGGCAGACTTGGCATACGGAAGATGACCTGCTGCATGGAAATGTGGGATCATCTCCTGCACACAGTGAAGATGAAGCTTCCAGTTGCCAGTCCTCTCAGCAACATTATATTGTGCATGTCAGCCATATTAAATATGTAATAAGTTGATTTTATCTTAAAAATAGCCATAGTAATTGATTCTTTGTAACTAAAAATCTATGTTTTGACCCATTATTTTGAATTCTATGATGATTTCAGCCTGAAATATGAGAAAATCTCAAGCCGGCGGCCATCTTAGACGCCATCTTGAATTTCTCAAAAGCCCCAAGGGGGATTCTTGGGGACTTTTAATATGTTATTCCTGACAGTTTTCTGAACATATCCTGAAAGTGTCAGCTTGTCATAAATTTGTTCCGGGTTTGACTCAAATTTGACTTAATACTCCTGGGCTATTAATCTAAGTTGGGAATGAGACAAATGCTTCAAGACAAAGAGGAAGTCATCAGGCAGGAAACACAATACCTCATCATTGTTGTATTATCCTGCTGTATACATAGTGTGTGTACGGTATTAGGAGGCTTTGGCAGAAGTCGCATCAAGAGAATCAGACTCTAAGGCCCGAATTCAGAACAGTGGTTTAAACCTCCTCGCTGGTTTAAACCCGAGATTGAAACTCAATCCAGGACTATCGGTATTCAGAATAAGATCCTGAGCCGCTTATCCAGTCAATCTGCGGATTACTCGATCCGAGGTTTAAACCTGCGGGAGAGTAGGTTTGAAGTTAGATCGAAGTTATAAAAACCTCAAATTACTTATGATAGCTTACACTAATCCATAAGGAATCCATAATATAAATGAATAAAGACTGGCACTGACTCTTTGCAGTCATTCTAAACAAGGATTTATATAAATAATGGATGACAAGTGTAAGAATGCATCTCGGGCCGTCAATCGGAGGTTTAAACCAGCGGGAGGCTTGACAGACGATCGATTGAAGGCTTCCTACTCGCCACTAAAATTTCTTATTATTAATTCCAACTAACACAAACTGTCATTAAACCGATTCTATTATATTGTAAAAAACGGCAACAGTGTTTACATTACGTTGGAAATTGTCTAAGCATACGAACAAATAAATATAAGTGCCAAGGGAACGAAGCATCGCCGTAGCCTAATAATAAGTGCCAAGGGAACGAAGCATCGCCGTAGCCTAATAATAAGTACCAAGGGAACGAAGCATCGCCGTAGCCTAATCACTGATGTGGTTATTCGATAATAGTTGTAAGTGTCTTGATAACCTGAGATGCCTCTATGCTGAATAAAATTAATTTTATAATTATATGTCCACGAACATAATATATTATATATGTTAGTATTTTATTAGTTTATCATAGAACCAGTAGTATTAGTTCATTACATGATGCACAGCAATATAATTATTCACTGTATCCATGCAGTTATTTATTCTTTGTACAAATTAAAATATATAGCTTATGTAAATAAGGAATCACAAGTGAACCATTGTCTTCAAATACATTTAACAAGTAGCCTAGGATAAGAGAGATAATTTGTATGAGTTGTCTTTTCCATAGCCTAGTTGTTGTTGTTCCCCAGGCTGTCTGGCCGAACAGCCCCAAGGTCTCGAGCAAGGCCAAGGCCATAAACGAGCGCCCCCACAAAATCCTCTCTGCTTACCACTAACAAAGCCCGGGTGACCGAAGCCACTCCAAGGCAGGGAGCTGAGGAAAGTGCGGAAACGCCCGGGAAACCAAAGCCCCACCCAAGGCCCTGTGCCCCTCAGCAATTATGAAGGGAAAGTTGAGGGGTAAGGGAAAAATGTGACACTTTGGCTCCCAATCTGCCAACTTCTAGGTTGGCAGTAGGTAGGTCAATCCACGGAAAAGACGCCGCCACTTGAGATCTAGAAGATATATAAGTAAAAGGAACAGTCAGAGTAAGCTATGGGTATGGCAGAGATCGCTCAGTTCTCACTCGGATAGACCAGCCCATCACCACATGACTAGAACCCAATCCTCTCAGCATCAGCTAGGAAAGGCCCTAGAAAGTCGCCTTTGGTGGGGGGATAGCTCCCCTATTTCAACCCCTTTCGGGGTTGGGCAGCCGCCTAGGCATAGCCTAGTAGGTTGCAAAGCTGCATTGTTTAAATCACGAGGCACATTGGTTACGGTTTTCGCCTACATACTTAATGGTTACAAATTATATCAGTTGAGCTATTTATCCTATATACATGTGTCCAATTGAGGGAGTATTAACAGTGCTGAGCATGCGGTGGATGCAGTAACTTAAGTATAAGCTTGACATACTGTACCTAATGTAGCGGCCTACAGTATTATGGTTTAACGTTTTAGTCATCATTATTACTCTTAAATGTATTAATTGATAGATTATAAGTCGAACCACGGAGTACACATGAGTTCTGCATTAATACATAAGCCAATATCAATATTTCGAACTGTAAATACAATGGGAGTGCTTTCTTTTTATGATTTCAAATGTATTAATAACCTATGGTTGCCATGCAATTGGTTTGGATAAATGGAGCAGTTGATATCCGTACATGTAACATCAATGAGCATTTATTTGTTGATAATTTATTACAAAACAAAAATAACAGGTTGCAGTTTATCACAGTACTGGAGTTTGGCAAAGCTCGATTGATTGTATTTTTCCTCTGAATAGGCTACCTGCCAATATCCAACAGTAGGCCTATCTTTCATGACATACACATACTGTACATACAGTATAGCCTATACTCGTAAATTAAATATTATGTCCGATAAATGCCATCATCTATATGCTCAGATACATTTTTAAATTTTCGAAACTCTCAGAAGCTTGAAGTAACTGAAATAAATAGGAGGAAAGTAGCGACATGTCAGTAGTAGGCTACTCCTACAGTAGGCTATAGGCTACCCGGTACCGGATCATCTCTAATTCTATATACTGTACATATTCGTTTAATGTGTACTCTCTTTGTAACACAACTTATTGTAGGCTATTATATAATTTCTTTTGTGAATTGGTAATTACAAACTAGAATTCACCTGGGCGAAAGCAAAACACGAAAATAAGGACATATACAGATACAATGGCTCGTTCGTGTTCTTATTGGCTGACTGCATTCCTTACGGCACTATGATTGGCTGTTGCATACCTTCGACTTGAACAGAGTTTTAAGCCGTGGATTACTCGATCTCGATCTTAAGCCCGTGTTCTGAATACGGATAAACCTTTGTTTTCGATCCAGGATCGAGTAATCTCAATCCCAGGTTTAAACCTGCTCAGAAATCCGAGGTTTAAACCGTTGTTCTGAATTCGCGCCTAAGAGAAGTCAGTCTCGGGAACTAGTTAGGTTATAATTATAGGCTTGGTGAAGTCGGCTGCGGGTTATACGTTTGGATAGATTAAGCCAAGTTAGGTTAGGTAATGCCATAGACTACAGTAGATCAGGACTGGACACGAAAATGGAACTTTGCAGTAAGGGACCCAAAATCGGAGAAAGATCCCCCAAGTTCGAACCTCGAAACCGCGAAAATATCACATTTTCGCGGTTTCGAGTTTCAAATTTGGGAGTTTGTTCTCCGATTTTGGGTCCCTTACTGCATAGTTCCATTTTCGTGTCCCGTCAGATCTACTGGCGTATACTGTAGGTTCGACGGAGTTCTTTTAACAGCCGACTTCTCTTGTAATTCACACAACTAGTCTTTTAGTAAACGTTTTAAGAATATTTTGATATAATAATGAAATGAGGTTAAATGTAAGGTTAATACAGTAAAGTACAATACCATGCCTTGCTACATTCATTATATAACTTAGCAAAACAAAACATAATGTGTCTCTAAAGCAGTATGCTAGACTGGCAAGGCAGTGACATAAATTCTAACCTCCCTTAATTTCAGGGATTAATTATACGGAGTTTACCATTAGTAAAGAAGGATAGACAAATTTATATATATATATATATATTATATATATATATATATATATATATATATATGATGTGATAAAAGTCTCAAGTGACAATGAAGTGTTATTGGTCACCGAACTAATAAACTTCATCATTAGAGAGGAGAAAATCCTAAATGTATGGCATAAAAGTGTAATAGTAAACATATGTAAAGATAAGGGGGATTCATTAGATAGGGGAAATTATAGTGGCCTGAAAATTTGTGATCAAGTCATGAAGGTCTGTGAGTCTTTGAAGGCAGGATCAGGCAAATTATCTGTATCAATGATATGCAGTTTGGTTTCATGCCAGGACGTGGTACAATCGATGCTATCTTCATAGTCAGGCATCTCAAGAGAAGATATTTACTTAAAAATAGCGATCTATATCTACTGTTTGTAGACCTAGAGAAGTCTTTTGATAGGGTGCCCTGAGATGTTGGGCAGTGAGCTATGAGAAAGTGTAGAGAAGTGGCTGGTGCGTGTGATAAGGAAGATGTACGAGGACTCACGAACAGCAGTTAGGGTGAAAGGTGTTCTGAGTGAGGAGTTTACAATTCGTATGCCGGGTTGTAATCCAACTGGCTTCAGTATTATCTATTATCAATCTGGGTTTCGGATATTTAGATTTGGCATATTGCTCAACAGGGACACATCGAGCTTAGTGAATATGATAATTATTTACTCAATCAGGCAACGATAACACAATAAACACACAGGTTAGATTACACTATTATTTATTCAATTGCATGTTATACATAAAATGGGGTACTATACTATACTATTATATGAAACAGCAAGTAAGTAGAATGGTAAAGAGAGTTAACTGGTTTTATTCTCTAATGAAGTTCAGTTTGTCACTTACATAGCAATAGAAGAGTGAAAATAAGCAAGGATAGACAGATTCATATATACACAAACAAGAATCCTTGACAATAATACATATGCGAGTCAAGTGTCTAACGCGAAGTATTCTGACAAAGACACGGTAGGCTGTGGAACGTATCGTTCAGCTGCGCGGGAGTATGTGTGGTAGGTAACAGGAAGTGAGGCCGCGCTCAGGTGAGAACATCAAAGGTGCCGTGCTATGGACTATAGTTCAGGTGGACTGGGGTCACGGGCAATAACAATTTGCTTTAATGCGATATTAAATCAGGGACTAAAGTTATGAAGTTTATTTGATTCTAGGAGGGAAGATAGTTTAAATCTGAATTCAACTATCTAAGAGTTATTGCGAATAATCTCTCACACGAGACACAAAAAACAATATTTGATCATAGATGAGGTCAAATCACACGGGTTGAGGAACTCAGATTCACAATAAATTTAGTGACTGAAAATGAATAGATAAAATATAATTTAATATAGATTGGAATTGATTAATCAACTAATTAAGTAACGCAAATGGAAGAGCATGGTGATATAGCTTAATAAATATCTATCTTGAAAGGTGCGTACGCGACGAAGTTGCACTTATGAAATACCAAATATGGCACATGAAATGAGTTCTGAATAAATTACCACATTCCTAAAAGAACGCAGAACTACTGTAGCGTATTATAACGTAAATGCAATTATAATCAATGGATCAGTAGATGGAGTAATAAATAGAATCAATAGCAAAATAGTAGGCGGAATCGATAAAGAAATGTACAATCTGAATTCCAAGATTGGTGTGGAAAGAATTACATGACCCGAGTAACGTATATCATCAGATTATTCACAAGAACTAATAGATATCAGATATCTTGATAAAGAATTAATTCTAACTCAACGGAAAGGGTTCCTGTCTTTCAAATTAAAGAATGGTATTACAAGTTCTCTGGCGATAATTACACGGATATACAAATCCTAAATTGGGCGTAGGTTCTAGGTAAATATTGGAATAAAGGGAATCAGTTCACGTTATACACTTTCACTTCGACTTGGATACACAAACAATAATAAACACATACGAATAAAATCTGAGAGTATTCTGACTAAATAACATGTGTAACAATGACTATGTAACGTACGTACAATTAAGGTTCTGAAGGATTAACACAGTATATCTTAGCAATATCTCGTACTTAATGAATCACTGTACGGATCAAAATTATATATCTCACACGGGTATCAAAGGTTCAAGATAGATCTCAGGCACAGATCTAGAGTTAACTATAATAGAATACTCGCATATTTTATCTTACCTTCACAATAATAACCACAATTTAAAACACTCAGAGCCACTTAGGGTAAAGATTAGAGGTAGCCATGAACTAGAATCTGGACGACGTAGGACTCGTGGTTCTGCTGGACTGGAAGTCAAGGGGAACTGCCTCTCTCTCAGGTACAGAGGAAGTTGGTTCCGGGCTCCTCTACACACTCTTGTTCAGGTTGAGCTTCAATACCAATCCTTTCCCACAGCCGGCTTAACCAGTGGAAGGAAGCAATAGTATTTGCTAACTTCCTTCAGTTTCAGTCAGACTATATTCAGGTTATTTTTAGGATTCAATTTGGTCTATCTCAATAACATAGGGACATGTGGATATCGTTATTTTGGCTATGGTGAAGGCAGTTCTTAATCTAAAAATACATGAAAGTTATTTATCTACACACACAGAGGTTCTTGATCTCTCGATATTGCCCCCCTATTATTAGAGGGCATTATGGTGACGTAATGGATGATTTTCTGTTCATTGTGATATCTGGCTTTTCTTATTCTGCAGGCTTCTCACTATTCAATTTGGTTGCACTATTCCCAGTCTTCCCGGGAGGTACTGTAGAGGGGGTACTGGGATTCCCATTGATGGCGATATTGAGATGGTTCTTGGTGTTGAACTTGCATAAACAGTTCTTCACTATATTGCAAGTCGGGCTGGAACTGGTGATATGCCTTGGGTATTTGTCTCGGTCTCTGCCATTGGAGGAGCCTAAAAATACATGGGTGGAATCAAAAGTTTGTGATTGGTCAGGACTCGAACTCCTTTCTCAGGCAGACTGACCTAGATTCCCGGAAATTAGAGCATGGGTAGATCCGGGAAAAGGGGTAGGCTGATCTATTCCGGCAGGTATTAAAGCCTGAGAAAAACTGGTCGGGTCTTATTGTCTCTCGCCTTCTCCTGGTGTTGTCTTTTCCTGTTCCTCTTGGTGTCTCTTATTACAGCTATTCTGGGGCTGTGAGGTTGCTGCTCTCCGGGCGTGATCGGGTTGTGGCTGCTCAACCCCGTCATCTCATCAGTATATATTAAAACCAAGGTTATACACAGTAGATTAGGGCTTGGAAAGGTGGAAAAAAGGGGTGTATATCCATGCACAGTATGCAGAAAAGGGGTGAGGGCGAACTCAAATCAGTGTAGTGTCTACCGCTGTCGGATACACCACAGGAAGAAGCGCTGCATTAGAACTACCAAGAAAGAAGTCCAAAGTTGAAAAATGTGTGTGCATAGTATACAAATGTGAACTTGTGTTCATTGACTGACACGAAAGTGTTAACTTCGGCAATGAGGCACTGGAGATGGTGGACAAGCTTTGCTACTTGGGAGATACCATCCCTGCCAGTGAGCCGAGGCCACACTTATATGGCCACACTTATATGGGGCTGAATAAAGTTCAAAGACCTTTTGCCACTACTTACCATTAGATGACTCCCCTTGAAGGAAATTGTATACACTTCATGTGTTAGAAGTGCAATGACACATGCTTCAAAAATGTGGCCTGTCAAAGCGGATGTTATCAATAGAATGGAACATAACGAGATGGGAATGATAGGAGGGATGTGTGGGCCAAACTTCAAGATAGGATATCTAGTGAAGAGCTGAGGAGACGGTTAGGTATCAAGAGTATCGGTGATGAGATGCATACTTGCAGGTTTGGATGATTTGGACATGTAGAGACGATGGATGAACAATGTTAGGTGTAAAATTGTAGGTCCATGAACGTGGAGGGAGCTGCACCAAGAGGCAGAACATTAAAGATGTGGTATCAAACCTTGAATAAAAAACTAACTAACAAGCGAGGCAGCTCTGAACAGGGGTGCCTGGAGCTCTGCCATTAGGAAGTGAGACTGGGACCGCACTTTATGTGGAGCACTCAGTCTTTAAGTTTATGTATGTATATATATATCGTTTAAATACCGATTTCATAGTGTACTACAACTTGATACGGATATTTTTTCTAGCCTGTAATTATAGCAAGAACCAGTGTTTCATATAAAAATTCTGCTTTTCAGTATAGCATGACCTACTTTTGATGTTGTTCTTGTTGTTATTATTTGATTAATTTAGGCTTAGGAAGGGTCTGTTGGAATCAAAAGTTGTATTGGGATTAAGATTACCCCTTCAATTTTCAAAGAGCCTTCCAAAGCTGAATACAATCACCTAAAGATAGGTATAATACACAGCAAGGAAATAATCATAGCAATGAAAGGGTGAAGTCAAATGATAGCGTTAGGTACAGTCACTCATAGCAATTCGTGAGCCTCACCTTCTTTTAACCCAGCAAGTGTGATAGGCCTCACGGAAGTGTCTGTATAGGGAACGCGATAGACCTCACAGAACCGAGCCCATGAAAGATTACCCAAAAAATGCCCCACAGGCACTCAAATGGAAGCAATATGTGATTAGGTAATATAATCACTCTCTAGTACCTTCTTCCTCTCCCCTACATGTGTTCCACCCACCCCCTTCCTCTCCTCTCCCCTCTTTCTCCCCCTACTTCACCCTTCCGCCGGCTTTAGCACCGCCAACAGCTCCGTATCGCCACTGAGAAAACTTGATCCTAATTTGAGTATTTCATATCCCTATTCCCTTTATTCATTGCATGAACAGTAGTTAACTGCTTGTTTAACCTCCACATAACTCTGTAGTTGCCGTGCATGTTATTTTATTGCTTTTCTTACTGATAAACATTGTTGTTTACATTTGTTATCCTAGCTTATATCAGACGACGCACGCACACCTCTAATCGACCTAGCTTTGTATTTTCTTATTAACTCTAGTAGTTATCGTATTCAGTAGCCTACTGTAGCTATAATTATCTGTAATTTTAGTTGTTGCTTGCATGATCTTGTAGTAACCTTTGACTGATAACTTTGTTTATCTAAATATTATCCTGCTTGACTAGCCTACAGTGACACCAGCTCCATCTGTTGATACTGTATATTAACCCCTTGTGTGCAGTTACACTTTATTCTTATATAATCTCTATTTAGTGAATTGTATAATTATTTAGTTACATATTCTATTATAATATATATATTTGTTTTGCTTTTTTAGGTAGGTTATCACCCCTGGTAGCCTACTTCTGCATATTTCATACTTTTTGTTTTTGGTTATTTTTGTTTTCGGTTAGTCTAGGCTATCGTCCCTGGTGGCCTATTTCTGCGTACTTCAATTTTTAAATTTTCAGTTAGGCTATCAATGCTGGTGGCCTATTTCTGCCTACCGGTATTTCATAATTTTTGTTTTCGGTTATTTTTGTTTTCAGTTAGTCTAGGACTCTAGGCTATCATCCCTGGTGGTCTATTTCTGCGTACTTCAATTTTTAAATTTTCAGTTAGGCTGTCACCGCTGGTGGCCTATTTCTGCGTACCGGTATTTCATAATTTTTGTTTTCGGTTAGTCTAGGCTATCATCCCTGGTGGTCTATTTCTGCGTACTTCAATTTTTAAATTTTCAGTTAGGCTATCACCGCTGGTGGCCTATTTCTCCGTACCAGTGTTTCATAATTTTTGTTTTCGGTTATTTTTGTTTTCGGTTAGGATAGGCTATCACCCCTGGTGGCCTATTTCTGTTTAAATAAAAATAAAAAAAAATTCGGTTCGGCTATCACTGCGTCTTTAAATTTAATTTTGTTTTGTTTTAATTTTTGGTTAGGCTATCACCGCTGATAACCTATTTGTGCGTATTTCAACATATTTGTTTTCGGTTAGGCCTATTTAAGTAAGTGAAGCGACCTGAAGTGAGTGAAGTGTTTTTAAAGCGAGATAAGTGTTTTTAAAGTGAGTTTGGTGTTTTTAAAGTGAGTTAAGTGATTTTAAGTGAGTGAAGTGATCTGAAGAAAGTGATCGTCACCATGCCTCGTGCCTGTACGAACTGCGCCGGTAGGTTTGGTGCTTCCATGTTTGCTCCTGCCGATCCACAAGTCTGCCGACTCTGCCAGCAACGAGAGGATTTGACAGCAAAATTGGGTGAAGCCCACAACAAGATCAACGCCCTCACCAGGAAGTTGGAATCACTCCAAGAGTTTGTAAACTCAACGTTGGAGTATCACTAACTCCAATTGTTTCAACTCCAGCATCCACCACTGCCCCAACGTCATCTGCCAACAATCCAACACCTGCAGTAGCCACTGCAGCAGATGCTTCTGACGAACCTGAGCCAACATCAAACCAGGACAGCAGCCCTGTTCACCTTAGTCTCTCCCCCACTCCTCGTGCAAAAAGCCTGCTAGGACGACCAGTACCAACCCCTCGCACCCGTTCTAACCACTCCTCTCCTCGACCTGTACGCAGAGTCTCGCCACCACAGGTTTCCGGATTTACACCAGTGAGGAACGGTGCACGCCCAACGCAGAAAAGGTCTCATCTACCAGTCACAATGTCAAACAGATTTGAGATCTTGGTAGAGATGTAAGACGAACCAGAAGAGACCAGGCTCGTTGGGGATTCCATCCTACGAGGACAGGTCGAAGAGTTCTGCGACAGAGTCCCAAATCGACGAACAAGATTTTGCATCCCAGGAGCTGCTTGGACGACATTGTGGAAGCCTTCGAAGATACCACAAAGGATGCAAACGAAAATACCCTTTTTGTCATCCATGCTGGTTCAAATGACGTCATGCGCATCAGATCCGAAGAGTTGATGGAGAAATATCGCAAGATGATCCAGCACTACAAAACCAAGTCAAGGAATATCATCATATCAGGCATTCTCCCCTAGATCGACTCACCTGACAAATTCTATGACAAGGCCTTCAGCACAAATAGCCGACTAAAATATTTGTGTCTGAAGGAAGAAGTTGAATTCATCAACCTCTGCGACAATTTCTATAACCAGCCTATTCTGTTCCGCAAGGATGGCACTCATGTAAACCCTGTGGGTTCAGCACGCATGGGTCGTCTCCTACACGAAGCAGTCCGCAGCCATGGATAAAAAAACGCAATCCGAGAAGAAGCAGCAGCGACATAAATCATCCAACGCCAAGCAAAAAACAGAGGCAACCGAGGACCACCAGTGATAAGGACCGAAGACAGTGAGGACCGAGGACAGCCATGAACATAAATGTAGATCCGACAAGAACCAAAAATATTATTAAAGAGCGTTCCGTGAATTCTAAAATAACAAATTTAAAGGTTTTCTATGCAAACGCTCGTAGCCTACGCAATAAATTTTCAGATTTAGAGGAGCTAGTGTTTACAGAAAATTATGATGTGATTGGCATAACAGAATCTTGGCTCAATACAGAAGATAGAGACTTTCTAGCAGAGTATTCACTTCCCGGTTATGTAATGTTTGAGAAGAGCCGAATAAATCGAAATGGAGGTGGCGTTTTACTTTATATCAAAGAAAGTCTTAACCCTACCCTCTTGTCAAAACCTCAAATTGTGAACGTCGACACATCTTTTGTGCTAATAAAGAATAATAAAGGTACAAAAATAATACTTGCGTTAATATACAGACCTCCAGCTCAATCAGTGCAAACTGACAGAGAAATATACGAACAAATTGCAGATGTAAGTAACTCACAAGAAACGATAATTTTTGGCAACTTTAATTTACCTGTGACCAAGTGGGGCGATACTCTTACTTCACACTCTGGACATGACTTGTATACGAACTTGCAAGAGAGTTCGCTTTATCAATTTGTTCGAACGCCGACCCGTGGTAATAACGTTCTTGACATTGTACTTGCAACAACAGAAGAATTAATAGAGAATTTGAATGTTGGTGATGAATTCAGTAACAGCGACCATTGTACGATAACTTTCACTTTAAAGTTTACTAGTGACGAACCAAATAGTAGCATCGAAAAAGTCCCTAATTTCAAGAAAGCAAACTTCCATAAACTTAGAGCTAGGTTTAAAGAAACTGACTGGAGCTTTTTAATTAACAATAACGACATCAATACATCTTGGAAGTTATTCGAAACCACTTACCTAAAAGCAGTGCAAGACTGCATACCATCGAAAATACGGCGTCCAGGCCATAATAATAAGCCCAAATGGTGGAATAAAGATATTTCAAACTGCCTGCTTGCTAAAAAATTTGCTAATGATAGATTAAAATCCTCACAAAATGACGAAGAACGGGTGATATTTGTAGAGCTACGACGCATAGCCAAAAAGTTAATTAAGCAAAGTAAAAGGACCTTAGAGTTACATATTACGAATCAAAGTAAAACAAATCCGAAAGAATTCTATAGTTATATCAGAAAGAAAAAAGTAGTTACTTCAACTGTTGGACCGTTAGTCGATGAAAATGGAGAATACACCAAAGACAAAGTACAAATGAGTAATGCCCTCAATACCTTCTTTGCATCAGTTTTTGCAACAGAAGACCTCAGTGATATCCCTACACCATCGCCGATTCAGATTGATAATTCAGATGTTCTAAGCAATATCACCGTTACAGAGAGAGAAGTATTGAATTGTTTAGATAAACTCAAGGTAAATAAAACGCCTGGACCTGATACAATCTCGCCTAGAGTTCTAAAGGAAGCTAAGGATGAGCTCTCCAAACCACTGACATTACTATTCAATAAATCCTTGCAGTCTGAAACTATGCCTGATCAGTGGAAGCTAGCCAACATAACACCGATATTCAAAAAAGGCAGCAAATCCCTACCCAGTACCTATCGTCCAATTAGCTTAACCTCAGTTGTATGTAAAATGCTAGAAACGGTCATAAGAGACAGACTCGTAAATCACTTTGAGGAATATAACATACTTAAAGATACTCAACACGGCTTTCCTAAAAACGTTCCTGTTTAACAAATCTCTTAGACTTCTTCCACGATATCCTCAAACTCTTCGATGAGACTAAAGCTGTAGATATTATATACCTTGATTTTCAAAAGGCCTTTGACAAAGTTCCCCACAAACGTTTACTGCTAAAACTAAAAGCGCATGGAATACAAGACGGTGTGTTGAAATGGATAGAAAATTGGCTCAGCGACAGAAGGCAAAGAGTAGTCATAAACGGTAAGGCATCTAAATTTACCAATGTAAGTAGCGGGGTACCCCAGGGATCGGCACTAGGACCAATTCTCTTTCTAATTTACATCAACGACATACTGTAGATGAGGGTCTCACCTGTACAATCTGAAAATTTGCTGACGATACAAAAATTGCAAATAGCGTACTCTCAAAAGAACAAGTTGACGATATGCAACACAATCTAGATAAATTGTCATGTTGGGCCCAAATTTGGCAAATGAGTTTCAATGAGGATAAATGAAAAATACTACATATCGGATACCTAAATGAGAAAGCAAACTATTCGATGAATGGCACTCAGCTTAAGAATGTAAACAGAGAAACCGATCTGGGAGTAACAATATCGAGTAAGCTAAAACCGAGTCAACAATGTTCAGAAGTTGTTAAGAAGGCAAACAAAATAATTGGCTTTATAGGCAGGTCATTTGAGCATAAATCCAAAGAAGCTATCCTAACCCTTTACAATTCCTTAGTCCGCCCTCTTCTGGAATACTGCGTTCAATCCTGGTGCCCTTATTACCAAAAAGATATAAACAAGCTAGAAAGAGTTCAACGTAGAGTTACCAAAATGATACCTAGCCTAAAGAACAAACCATACGAAGAGCGTCTTAGAGAATTAAATCTATTTCCTTTAACCCAGCGCAGATTAAGAGGTGACTTACTTCAAGTGTTCAAAATCATCAAAGGCATCGACAATATGAACTGTAGTAAGTACTTCACTATCGACCAATCTAATTACACGCGGGGAAACGGTTGCAAAATTATTGGTAAATCTTTTAACTCACATGAATCTAAGAATTTCTTCTTCAATCGAGTTGTCAACTTGTGGAATGGGCTTCCCCGAGACGTTATAGACTGCAGCACCGTTGATTCATTTAAACTCCGCGTAGACAAATATCTCGCATCAAACCCGCGACTGAATGCGTTTGTAAATGAATAACTTTATTTTATCCCCCCCTCAGTTACTAACCCATCTGTCCCCTACTAACTTCCTAATCCTGGCACGGACATTAGTTCCAGGGCAGTAATTCCCTTTCCAATGTTCCCTTACCCACTCTAATCCACTGTTTGGACACTTGATCCTCAGTGTTTTGGAGGACAAGCAGCCTAGAAGGGTCACTAAATCTGTTGTTGCTTCATTTCCTTTGTACTTCTTTGTACTTTGTACTCCTCAATTATTGGCTATTTCTCCTTCTGTTTTCGCTATTCCTCCCTTTTCCTGCTCGAAATAGGATGAGTCATGGTTTCCCACACTCTCTCGTCACCTGAACATGCGTAGATGAAAGCTGGGAGGCTCAGTTTGCTTCGAATAGGCCCAGGAAGCACACCTATGTTGCACTCTCTCACTCTCTCACCTCCCTCCCAAAAACTCCCACCACACAAAGGCATTTTTCACTAGATATTTGTTGTTTACACCTATTTTCTGGTCTTCACTGTTCATATGTTCATCATATAAGTAAAATAAATGCACATGGAGCAGACATAATGTTTTATAAATCTGTAAAAAAAAAAAAATCTTATGCGGGCTTTTCAAAAAATCAATGACATGCTTCTCTGGTTAATTAGGCCAATTCTGGAAAGAAATTTATGAAGGAAATTTAGTTTAGATTATATACAAAACTATGTACACTAATTCATGGAAAGATTCTTCCATCCAAAAATCAATCAATGTGGTTATACTTGCATAAATATAAATGTAGGAAGCCCACAACTTGTATAAGTGACTGTACTACACGCACATTGACACTTTACACACCACCGGTTACAAGGACTAGGCATTTCCTTCTTATTGTATTGCTTGAGTTCTTGGTATAACACATCTAATTATCCTACACTGTTATTTAACATATCAATAAATAAAGAGGCAAGTAAGAAAACAATTATATAACTGATAAATATAAAATAGACCAACAATACAACAGACACATAATAATATATTGAAGGCATAGCAACATACAGTATACATTAAGGTTATATATTGAAGGCATAGCAACATACAGTATATATTAAGGTTATATATTGAAGGCATAGCAATATACAGTATACATTATGGTTATAATTTATATTGAAGGCATAGCAACATAGAGTATACATTAAGGTTATATATTGAAGGCATAGCAACATAGAGTATACATTAAGGTAATATATTGAAGGCATAGCAACATACAGTATACATTAAGGTTAGATATTGAAGGCATAGCAACATACAGTATATATTAAGGTTATATATTGAAGGCATAGCAACATACAGTATACATTAAGGTTATATATTGAAGGCATAGCAACATACAGTATACATTATGGTTATATATTGAAGGCATAGCAACATAGAGTATACATTAAGGTTATATATTGAAGGCATAGCAACATACAGTATACATTAAGGTTATATATTGAAGGCATAGCAACATACAGTATACATTAAGGTTATATATTGAAGGCATAGCAACATAGAGTATACATTAAGGTTATATATTGAAGGCATAGCAACATACAGTATACATTAAGGTTATATATTGAAGGCATAGCAACATAGAGTATACATTAAGGTTATATATTGAAGGCATAGCAACATACAGTATACATTAAGGTTATATATTGAAGGCATAGCAACATACAGTATACATTAAGGTTATATATTGAAGGCATAGCAACATACAGTATACATTATGGTTATATATTGAAGGCATAGCAACATACAGTATACATTAAGGTTAGATATTGAAGGCATAGCAACATACAGTATACATTAAGGTTAGATATTGAAGGCATAGCAACATACAGTATACATTAAGGTTATATATTGAAGGCATAGCAACATACAGTATACATTAAGGTTAGATATTGAAGGCATAGCAACATACAGTATACATTATGGTTATATATTGAAGGCATAGCAACATACAGTATACATTAAGGTTAGATATTGAAGGCATAGCAACATACAGTATACATTAAGGTTATATATTGAAGGCATAGCAACATACAGTATACATTAAGGTTAGATATTGAAGGCATAGCAACATACAGTATACATTATGGTTATATATTGAAGGCATAGCAACATACAGTATACATTAAGGTTATATATTGAAGGCATAGCAACATACAGTATACATTAAGGTTATATTATTGAAGGCATAGCAACATACAGTATACATTATGGTTATATATTGAAGGCATAGCAACATACAGTATATATTAAGGTTAGATATTGAAGGCATAGCAACATACAGTATACATTAAGGTTATATATTGAAGGCATAGCAACATACAGTATACATTAAGGTTAGATATTGAAGGCATAGCAACATACACTATACATTATGGTTATATATTGAAGGCATAGCAACATACAGTATACATTAAGGTTATATATTGAAGGCATAGCAACATACAGTATACATTAAAGTTATATATTGAAGGCATAGCAACATACAGTATACATTATGGTTATATATTGAAGGCATAGCAACATACAGTATACATTAAGGTTAGATATTGAAGGCATAGCAACATACAGTATACATTAAGGTTATATATTGAAGGCATAGCAACATACAGTATACATTAAGGTTAGATATTGAAGGCATAGCAACATACAGTATACATTATGGTTATATATTGAAGGCATAGCAACATACAGTATACATTAAGGTTATATATTGAAGGCATAGCAACATACAGTATACATTAAGGTTATATATTGGTAGTGTTGAGGTATGGGAGAGGTACAAGGAGAAAAGGAGAGAGGCAAAACGGAAAATTAGAGAAGCGAAAAAAGATGCAAACGAAAGGTGGGGCCAAAGGCTGAGTGAGAATTTTGAAGAACGAAAGAAGATGTTCTGGAAGGAGGTAAATAAAGTAAGGAAAGGAGGACAAAAGAGGGAAGAGTCAGTGAAAGATGAAAATGGAGAATTACTAGTGGAACCAGTTGAAGTGAGGAAAAGATATGCCGAGTATTTTGAATCTTTGTTAAATACAAGAGATGGAAGAGAAGCAGTGATTGAAGCAGAGGTGGATGGAGATAGGTTACCCAGGCCACCCAGGTGGCAGGGAATGAATGAAAGGATTGAGGAAAATGAGGTGAAAGAAGCAGTGAAACAAATGAGAGCGGGAAAAGCAGAAGGTTTGGATGGTATTGCTGTGGAGTGTATAAAGAAGGGTGGAGATGTGATAATAGATTGGTTGGTGAGACTTTTCAATGTGTGCTTTGCTGTGTCAATGGTACCAATAGACTGGAAGAGTGCATGTATTGTGCCGTTGTACAAGGGGAAGGGAGATCGGCAGGAGTGTTCAAGTTATAGAGGTATTAGTTTATTGTCAGTGGTTGGAAAGCTGTATGGCAGGGTGTTGATAGAGAGGATAATAAAGTGTACGGAAGTTGCAATAGGAGAAGAACAGTGCGGTTTTAGGAGGGGAAGAGGGTGCGTGGATCAGATGTTTGCAGTAAGACAGTTATGCGAGAAGTATTTAGAGAAGCATAAGGAGATATTTTGGGCTTTTATGGACTTGGAAAAAGCGTATGATCATGTGGACCGTGAAGCAATGTGGAAGGTGTTAAGGATTTATGAAATAGGAGGACATTTGTTAGAAGCAGTTAAGAGTTTTTATGAAGGGAGCAGAGCATGTGTGAGAGTAGGAAATGGTGAGTTGAGTGAATGGTTTGAGGTAAAGGTAGGTTTGCGACAGGGTTGTGTAATGTCACCATGGCTGTTTAATATGTTTATGGATGGTGTGGTGAGGGAGGTGAAAAGGAGAACTATGGGAAGAGGATTGGGTTTAGTAGGAAAGAATGGTAGAGATTGGGAGTTGAATCAGTTGCTGTTCGCTGATGACACAGCATTGGTGGCGGATTCTGATGAGAAATTGCAGCAGGTAGTCAAAGAGTTTGGTGTGGTTTGTGGAAGGAGGAAACTGAAGGTGAACGTCAATAAAAGTAAAGTAATGGTGTGTAATAGGGGAGAGCATAGGGTGAATCTAGATGTGAGGCTGGATGGGGAAATATTGGAACAAGTAGAGTGTTTTAAATATCTAGGAGGAACAATAAGCAGGAGTGGAGGTATGGAAGTGGAGGTAAAACAGAGAGTGTGTGAAGGAAGGAAGGTTTTCGGAGCAATGGGAAGTATGTGGAAGACGAGAAATCTCGGAGTGAAAGTAAAAAGTGCACTGTATCAAGGAATTGTTGTGCCAACAGTGATGTATGGGGCTGAGACATGGGCTCTGAAGAAAAAGGAGAAAAGAGGGCTGGATGTGATGGAGATGAGCTGCTTGAGGAGTATGTGTGGAGTTACTCGTAGAGACAGATTGAGGAATGAAGAGATACGTAGGAGAGTGGGGCAGCAGGAACATTTGTCAGCCAGAGTGGACAGAAGGGTGCTGAGCTGGTATGGTCATGTTGAACGAATGGGAGGTGAAAGGC
This sequence comes from Lithodes maja, assembly GCA_037953745.1. Lineage (NCBI taxonomy): Eukaryota > Metazoa > Arthropoda > Malacostraca > Decapoda > Lithodidae > Lithodes > Lithodes maja. Next base: position 8,682 of record JBAKBP010012318.1, on the reverse strand, counting down.
TTACAAAGAGAATATGTGAGTCAGATACAAGGGGAGATAGAAGGGCAGGAAGACCCCCATTGAGATGGAGAGACTGTGTAAGAAAGGCTTTGGATGATAGAGGAATGACTATAGATCAGGCAGGGGAAGTGGTGGTGGACAAGAGTGAATGGAGAATGCTTGTGAATAGTTGAGTGAACACGTGGTCATTTGGAGTAAGGGGTCGGGCGCAAGTTGGACTAGATAATAGTCCATCAGGCGCCTGGCCCGGGGAGACGATTAATATGAAGGGTGTGCCTGGAAGTGTGGTGGGAGGGCTTGTGGCTTTGGCTCCGCTGCATGTCTGCCTGCCGAGATCGGAACCTCTCCGGGTGGTCAGGGGCCGGGGGAGTGCTGGAGCGACCTTGGTAACCCTGGTCTCTGGGTCTTCTCCTGGGTGACCTGGATGTGTGAGAGTTTGTGTTTTTTATCTGTGTTTATTTTTTGTTTTATGATGTTTTTGTGTTTTCCCTGTTCTTGCTCTGTCTTGAGTCGGCTACCCCCAAAATGGGGATTGGGCCTGAGCATATAGATAGATAGATAGATAGATTGAAGGCATAGCAACATACAGTATACATTATGGTTATATATTGAAGGCATAGCAACATACAGTATACATTAAGGTTAGATATTGAAGGCATAGCAACATACAGTATACATTAAGGTTATATATTGAAGGCATAGCAACATACAGTATACATTAAGGTTAGATATTGAAGGCATAGCAACATACAGTATACATTAAGTTTAGATATTGAAGGCATAGCAACATACAGTATACATTACGGTTATATTTTAGGATCCGATATTTACAGGTTACGATATCCGGTGGCATACATTAGCATTTGCATTAGATTTACATGTTTTTCTATCTTAATTAAATATACCCTATATTAGAATATTGTAATGTAAGGGAATGGTATGCAATACCTACCAAACTGTATGTGGTGTAACTAATGCAAAAGGAAATAATATTGTGTACCTATTAAAATGGGTTGAAAAAAGCCATATGTCTAACCCGGGCCTCCCTTAATTTAGTTTATCACCCGATGAAAGGCTAAATTATAAAAGTCAGCCAACCTCGACCCTCAGCAAAAGGAGTGGGAAAATGTGGTGAGATATTTTTATTTTTATTTTATTTTCACGCATCTTATTTTATATCTTTATGTTTATGATATTTGTTCTACAATATTCTTTGAGGGGAATAACTCGTGGGTGTTTTGTAAGGGCTATAACAAACATACTTGCATTTATCCACAAAACACACTAACTTAAATTACACACACACACACACACACACACACACACACACACACACATATATATACTGTACAATGTACAGTACATACACCACCATACAAACACACACTGACATACTGTATATCTAACACAAATGTTCTCTTTCTCTTTCGCTCACACACACACACACACACACACACACACACACCTTCCATCTAACGAAAATCCATATTGCTGGGATTTATTTATCATAATTATCACCAGAGTCAGAGGGAGATTTCCTTGCCACATCATTTTTCATTTTGTAATTACAAACACATATTTGAATTGATGTCTGTTCGCGTCTCAGACAGTGTGTAGGTAGTAGATTGCTGTACAATTCACATGCGGTAAAGTTCTATTCACATACAATAATGTAGGAATCTGATTGCATATGTGTTATTTTCATAATCATTTTGCATTCATATATTGATTGCACCTCTTGAATTTAATATCCAGGAGAAACAACGAGCTGCAACTCTTCCCAATCCAAGTAGTTCTTGACATGATTAATCGAATTGCCTTTTCCATGATTAACGTGGTATTACCATAGGTTTATTCCACTCGGGGTTGTCCCCATCAAAGCCGCCAGAGTTACCTTTAGAGAAACAGGTCACATGTCCAAACAGCCGAAACTGTCGTTATCTAACCGTATACTAACCATTAGCCAGAATGGAAAAAAGAACCTTTAGAGACGGTTAAAATCTACAAACGAGACCTATGTTCGAATATTCTTTAGCTAGGAGTTTCTATTTTTTAGTAACCGTTTATTGAAGTACAGTATGCAAGTCCTGAATTTATGGCAAGAGCTCTGGAAAAGTAATATGATTCAATAGTCGGATTGGTTCATATACAGCTTATATGTGAGTTTGTGTGTTTATCCCTTTCTAATAATGTTGTTTGAAATGGGTAAGACCATATTAGAATTATCTTTAATATTATGCATTAACCAAAAACTACGGTTGTCCAGTTTATATGGGGCTAATTGTGGTATAGAGTGGTCTTGCTACTGGATAATTCAATGGGAAGATATTACTGGGATTGAACTAAATGTGTGTTGCACTTGGTGTTAGCACTGTTTCCAATATACATTAACATTGTATGAATATTCCCATATTCAAAATATGCGATGGTGAGCAGTGCCTTGTGAAGGCAAGAGCGCGAACAGGGCTGATGCAGAACTCACTTGTTTCGTTGCTTAACTCTCAATTTGGATTCATACCTCTTGGCTTCATCGTTTTGAGAGATTGAATCAACAGTCTGTAAACCTATGTCCAAAGGTAGAGTTGGAACATAGAAGAAGGGACTGGAGTTCTCGAAAAGGGGCTCCAGTCCTGACGTTATTCTTGACTTACAGTGTGCTGGCTTAATAATCTAAAAGGGTTGATAACCTCTGACGTCCTATTTTAACTAACTAACGAACATATAAAAGCAATATTCAGCCAGGTCTCCACATCATTATGTCCAGATCTTGTCTTGGCAACTGTACCGCTGACGTGGGATATATTCTACTACCTCTGATGCAGAGGCAAACATTTTCAAGGTAGAAAAATAACTATTAATTCACTATAATATTTTGTATACTCTACAGCAAATTATTTGTTAAGGCAGGGGATGACAATAATGCTCATGTTGCTTGTTGTGGGTGTTGTCAACGACTCTCCAACTCTCCTCGTGATCGGCTTAACATGCGGCACTCAAGTAACCCTCGCACCAGAACGTTCCCATACATTTTAGCCCCGTATTCCGCCATGTAATATCTGGCTTCCTTCATGGCGCCACTTGGGCATTACCCTGCCCCAAATGTTTCGCAAATGTTCTTTTCAGTTCCTTCAGCCTTTCACAACAGCCTCCATTTGGCCCCCTTGATGGCCCGCCGGTATTGTCTTCCTGAACTCTGTGAACTCTCTTAAGGGGGAATGGTTCGTTTTTCTGGACCCCCTTCTCCCTCATGTTTAACCCCATTAGTTTTGATATTTTAAGACGTTCGTTATATGAATTTAACGATTTTGAGACCATTCACCCAATTGCTTTGTCAATTATCAAGACATTTCGTGCCACTAAGGTATCGATTTTGTTTTCCAGGCAAGCGATAGCGAGCCTTTAATTTTAAGAGCACCCGGCCTTTGGCCGGGTAATATTTATACCGAAATATGTACATATTTATCTTGAAAGGGGGTCTGGGGGTTGTTGTTTTTCAAGCTTGATGGAGGTCTAGCGAGGAAACTAAAACATAAATGAATAATTAAATGTATTGCCCAAAAAACAAGCACAACCCCCCTTAAGAGAACAATCGGCTCTCACTAACCTTAAGAGAACAACCGGCTCTCACTAACCAACTCTTAACAAGCACAACCCCCCTTAAGAGAACAACCGGCTCTCACTAACCAACTCTTAACAAGCACAACCCCCCTTAAGAGAACAACCGGCTCTCACTAACCAACTCTTAACAAGCACAACCCCCCTTAAGAGAACAACCGGCTCTCACTAACCAACTCTTAACAAGCACAACCCCCCTTAAGAGAACAATCGGCTCTCACTAACGTTAAGAGAACAACCGGCTCTCACTAACCAACTCTTAACAAGCACAACCCCCCTTAAGAGAACAACCGGCTCTCACTAACCAACTCTTAACAAGCACAACCCCCCTTAAGAGAACAATCGGCTCTCACTAACGTTAAGAGAACAACCGGCTCTCACTAACCAACTCTTAACAAGCACAACCCCCCTTAAGAGAACAACCGGCTCTCACTAACCAACTCTTAACAAGCACAACCCCCCTTAAGAGAACAATCGGCTCTCACTAACGTTAAGAGAACAACCGGCTCTCACTAACCAACTCTTAACAAGCACAACCCCCCTTAAGAGAACAATCGGCTCTCACTAACGTTAAGAGAACAACCGGCTCTCACTAACCAACTCTTAACAAGCACAACCCCCCTTAAGAGAACAACCGCCTCTCACTAACCAACTCTTAACAAGCACAACCCCCCTTAAGAGAACAACCGGCTCTTACTAACCAACTCTTAACAAGCACAACCCCCCTTAAGAGAACAACCGGCTCTCACTAACCTTAAGAGAACAACCGGCTCTCACTAACCAACTCTTAACAAGCACAACCCCCCTTAAGAGAACAACCGGCTCTCACTAACCAACTCTTAACAAGCACAACCCCCCTTAAGAGAACAACCGGCTCTCACTAGCCAACTCTTAACAAGCACAACCCCCTTAAGAGAACAACCGGCTCTCACTAACCAACTCTTAACAAGCACAACCCCCCTTAAGAGAACAACCGGCTCTTACTAACCAACTTTTAACAAGCACAACCCCCCTTAAGGGAACAACCGGCTCTCACTAACCAACTCTTAACAAGCACAACCCCCCTTAAGAGAACAACCGGCTCTCACTAACCAACTCTTAACAAGCACAACCCCCCTTAAGAGAACAACCGGCTCTCACTAACCAACTCTTAACAAGCACAACCCTCCTTAAGAGAACAACCGGCTCTCACTAACCAACTCTTAACAAGCACAACCCCCCTTAAGAGAACAACCGGCTCTCACTAACCAACTCTTAACAAGCACAACCCTCCTTAAGAGAACAACCGGCTCTCACGAACCAACTCTTAACAAGCACAACCCCCCTTAAGAGAACAACCGGCTCTCACTAACCAACTCTTAACAAGCACAACCCCCCTTAAGAGAACAACCGGCTCTCACTAACCAACTCTTAACAAGCACAACCCCCCTTAAGAGAACAACCGGCTCTCACTAACCAACTCTTAACAAGCACAACCCCCCTTAAGAGAACAACCGGCTCTCACTAACCAACTCTTAACAAGCACAACCCTCCTTAAGAGAACAACCGGCTCTCACTAACCAACTCTTAACAAGCACAACCCCCCTTAAGAGAACAACCGGCTCTCACTAACCAACTCTTAACAAGCACAACCCCCCTTAAGAGAACAACCGGCTCTCACTAACCAACTCTTAACAAGCACAACCCCCCTTAAGAGAACAACCGGCTCTCACTAACCAACTCTTAACAAGCACAACCCCCCTTAAGAGAACAACCGGCTCTCACTAACCAACTCTTAACAAGCACAACCCCCCTTAAGAGAACAACCGGCTCTCACTAACCAACTCTTAACAAGCACAACTCCCCTTAAGAGAACAACCGGCTCTTACTAACCAACTCTTAACAAGCACAACCCCCCTTAAGAGAACAACCGGCTCTCACTAACCTTAAGAGAACAACCGGCTCTCACTAACCAACTCTTAACAAGCACAACCCCCCTTAAGAGAACAACCGGCTCTCATTAACCAACTCTTAACAAGCACAACCCCCCTTAAGAGAACAACCGGCTCTCACTAACCAACTCTTAACAAGCACAACCCCCCTTAAGAGAACAACCGGCTCTCACTAACCAACTCTTAACAAGCACAACTCCCCTTAAGAGAACAACCGGCTCTTACTAACCAACTCTTAACAAGCACAACCCCCCTTAAGAGAACAACCGGCTCTCACTAACCTTAAGAGAACAACCGGCTCTCACTAACTAACTCTTAACAAGCACAACTCCACTTAAGAGAACAACCGGCTCTTACTAACCAACTCTTAACAAGCACAACCCCCCTTAAGAGAACAACCGGCTCTCACTAACCTTAAGAGAACAACCGGCTCTCACTAACCAACTCTTAACAAGCACAACCCCCCTTAAGAGAACAACCGGCTCTCACTAACCTTAAGAGAACAACCGGCTCTCACTAACCAACTCTTAACAAACACAACCCCCCTTAAGAGAACAACCGGCTCTCACTAACCAACTCTTAACAAGCACAACCCCCCTTAAGAGAACAACCGGCTCTCATTAACCAACTCTTAACAAGCACAACCCCCCTTAAGAGAACAACCGGCTCTCACTAACCAACTCTTAACAAGCACAACCCCCCTTAAGATAACAACCGGCTCTTACTAACCAACTTTTAACAAGCACAACCCCCCTTAAGAGAACAACCGGCTCTCACTAACCAACTCTTAACAATCACAACCCTCCTTAAGAGAACAACCGGCTCTCACTAACCAACTCTTAACAAGCACAACCCCCCTTAAGAGAACAACCGGCTCTCACTAACCAACTCTTAACAAGCACAACCCTCCTTAAGAGAACAACCGGCTCTCACTAACCAACTCTTAACAAGCACAACCCCCCTTAAGAGAACAACCGGCTCTCACTAACCAACTCTTAACAAGCACAACCCTCCTTAAGAGAACAACCGGCTCTCACGAACCAACTCTTAACAAGCACAACCCCCCTTAAGAGAACAACCGGCTCTCACTAACCAACTCTTAACAAGCACAACCCCCCTTAAGAGAACAAACGGCTTTCACTAACCAACTCTTAACAAGCACAACCCCCCTTAAGAGAACAACCGGCTCTCACTAACCAACTCTTAACAAGCACAACCCCCCTTAAGAGAACAACCGGCTCTCACTAACCAACTCTTTACAAGCACAACCCCACTTAAGAGAACAACCGGCTCTCACTAACCAACTCTTAACAAGCACAACCCCCCTTAAGAGAACAACCGGCTCTCACTAACCAACTTTTAACAAGCAGAACCCCCCTTAAGAGAACAACCGGCTCTCACTATCCAACTCTTAACAAGCACAACCCCCCTTAAGAGAACAACCGGATCTCACTAACCAACTCTTAACAAGCTTGTGCTTGTTAACCAACTAACTCTTAAACCCCTTAAGAGAACAACCGGCTCTCACTAACCAACTTTTAACAAGCAGAACCCCCCTTAAGAGAACAACCGGCTCTCACTAACCAACTCTTAACAAGCACAACCCCCCTTAAGAGAACAACCGGCTCTCCCTAACCAACTCTTAACAAGCACAACCCCCCATAAGAGAACAACCGGCTCTCACTAACCAACTCTTAACAAGCACAACCCCCCTTAAGAGAACAACCGGCTCTCACTAACCAACTCTTAACAAGCACAACCCCCTTAAGAGAACAACCGGCTCTCACTAACCAACTCTTAACAAGCACAACCCCCCTTAAGAGAACAACCGGCTCTCACTAACCAACTCTTAACAAGCACAACCCCCCTTAAGAGAACAACCGGCTCTCACTAACCAACTCTTAACAAGCACAACCCCCCTTAAGAGAACAACCGGCTCTCACTAACCAACTCTTAACAAGCACAACCCCCCTTAAGAGAACAACCGGCTCTCACTATCCAACTCTTAACAAGCACAACCCCCCTTAAGAGAACAACCGGATCTCACTAACCAACTCTTAACAAGCTTGTGCTTGTTAACCAACTAACTCTTAAACCCCTTAAGAGAACAACCGGCTCTCACTAACCAACTTTTAACAAGCAGAACCCCCCTTAAGAGAACAACCGGCTCTCACTAACCAACTCTTAACAAGCACAACCCCCTTTAAGAGAACAACCGGCTCTCCCTAACCAACTCTTAACAAGCACAACCCCCCATAAGAGAACAACCGGCTCTCACTAACCAACTCTTAACAAGCACAACCCCCCTTAAGAGAACAACCGGCTCTCACTAACCAACTCTTAACAAGCACAACCCCCTTAAGAGAACAACCGGCTCTCACTAACCAACTCTTAACAAGCACAACCCCCCTTAAGAGAACAACCGGCTCTCACTAACCAACTCTTAACAAGCACAACCCCCCTTAAGAGAACAACCGGCTCTTACTAACCAACTCTTAACAAGCACAACCCCCCTTAATAGAACAACCGGCTCTCACTAACCAACTCTTAACAAGCACAACCCCCTTAAGAGAACAACCGGCTCTCACTAACCAACTCTTAACAAGCACAACTCTCCTTAAGAGAACAACCGGCTCTCACTAACCAACTCTTAACAAGCACAACCCCCCTTAAGAGAACAACCGGCTCTCACTAACCAACTCTTATCAAGCACAACCCTCCTTAAGAGAACAACCGGCTCTCACTAACCAACTCTTAACAAGCACAACCCCCCTTAAGAGAACAACCGGCTCTCACTAACCAACTCTTAACAAGCACAACCCTCCTTAAGAGAACAACCGGCTCTCACGAACCAACTCTTAACAAGCACAACCCCCCTTAAGAGAACAACCGGCTCTCACTAACCAACTCTTAACAAGCACAACCCCCCTTAAGAGAACAACCGGCTCTCACTAACCAACTCTTAACAAGCACAACCCCCCTTAAGAGAACAACCGGCTCTCACTAACCAACTCTTAACAAGCACAACCCCCCTTAAGAGAACAACCGGCTCTCACTAACCAACTCTTAACAAGCACAACCCCCCATAAGAGAACAACCGGCTCTCACTAACCAACTCTTAACAAGCACAACCCCC
>JBAKBP010012317.1:0-68090 GCA_037953745.1 Lithodes maja | reverse complement strand
GTTACTCAATGTCGGTACATGGAGACTGTTGGGGCGTTGGTCATGATAAACCTTAAGGGAGCCCACATCTATTTTTTTTTTATCAATTCGGCCCCATTCAGCCTACTGTTTTAAGATGTTTACCCCCATCCAAGTGTCCATATTTTCCTGGCGAGCGGTAGCGAGCCAGCATATAGACTTGGTTTGACAAAGTTAAATTTGTAAATTTTTCGATAGAAAAATGTCTGGCGAAGCCGGATTTCTCCATACAATGTTGGCTCACTATCGCTCGCCAGGAAGAAATAGACACCTGGATGGGGATAAACTATTTAAAACCGTTGGCTGAATGGATACAAGCCAGGGAAAGCGAAAAGGACAAAAATATAAAAAGCCGGTGACTCCCCTTAACATGATCTGAACCGACTTGTGGCCTATGTACTGTATGTATTATACTCTGGCACCTTTCCCATTTTGTTTATTTTTTGATATGATTGAGGATTTTGCTTGCTTCTGCCTCTTTCGAGCCATGTATTTTAGTTTGGACCCTTGGCAAAAAAAATCTACAATAAAGTAAAAAGAACTGAATAAAATTAAAATATAAATGCAAATAGATAAATATATAGAATTCTGTAAATAAATTAACATTAATAAGAAACTAAATAAAATAAACATAATAAATAAGTAAAATTGTTAAATATATATTTATAAAAATATATTTAAAAAAAATAAAATAGATTAAAATATATCCAATTCTATATATAAAAACTCTTTCTCCCCCCCCCCCCCCCTCAGCCTGGCTTAATGGACGCAGTGTTGAGAGGCCTGATGACTACCACCCTCCATCCGGTTGACCTGGAGGTGGCGGAAGAAGTCATAGATGAGCTCTTCCAGCTGAAGGACCAACCCCACTCTGGCCTTGACCTCTTCGCTATTAATATAGCCAGAGGTTAGTGGACGGGGAACATTATGAATGTGGAAATTGAAAGGAACTATTTTTGTGACTTATTAACCCTTACAGTACCGGTGATTGCTCTTTTATTTGATTTCAGCTAAATTTAGAAGATTATATGAAGCTTAGGAAAAATAATTTGGTTGCTAAAAGGATTAACGGAGATGGTATGTAGCCTTTAAATTGATATAAGTCCTTCCTAAGGTGAATATAATTATCATAGTTCCCAAAATATAATGGAATAGTCACCGGTACTGAATGTGTTAACCATTGGAAGATGCAATATGCATTTAGTTTTCTAGCTATAATTGGAAGATTTAATTCAGATTAGGAAGGGTATATGAAAGTCGGGGTTAATTTAGACAGTCTGTTACCCTAATAATTCCCACATACCCTTCCTAAGCTATATACAAATCTAAGAGCTAGAATAAATTTTCAAAATGATACGATCTTTTAAGAGTTAAGTACAATGAAGTAGTAAATCGATTTTACCATATTTGATTGTCCGAAGTCCTTTCTAAGCTGTATTAATACCAAAGTGTTAAAAAATATAATTACTTTGTTTTTGAATGGGTTAAGGGTGTAGTGGATATTTTTTAGTCTTCATTTAGGTATATATTTTACAGTACCCTCGCTAGACCTCCAAGCTTTAACAAACACTAAAAAGACTCTTTAAAAATTAATTTGTAAATTTTCGGTCCCTCTTAGAATTCCAGGCTCGCTGTTGATCGCCAGGAAAAAAGCTTAAATTGTGCGAAAGTTCTTTATATTGATAAAATGGGTCGCAAGGTCTTAAAATAAAAATAATGGAACGAAAGTCTTAAAATCTGAAGCTAATGGGGCTGAACATGAGGGTGAGAATAAAACTACCTTCCCCTTAAACCATTTTCCTCCTTTAGGTCGGGATCACGGCTTGGCGCCCTACACCTCCTTCCTGGCCAGGTGTGGTATCTTGAACGTCACTTCCTTCAGAGACCTCCTGGGGGTGATACCGGCCTCTTCCTAGCCGCCCTTGCCCAAGCTTACGCCAGTGTCTACGATATTGACCTCTATGTCGGCGGCCTGGTAAGCTGGCGCGGTAAAAACATCTATGGTTGAGTAATGGGGCTATCCTTGTAATGCCAACGACCTCTTATCTAACTAATAACGCCCTCGCCCGAGCTTAGCCAGTGTCCACGATATTGACCTATGTCTGCGGCCTGGTAAGCTGGTGCGGTATTTTTTTTTAGGAGAAATAGGGCTATCCTTGTACTGCTCTCGCCCTCATCACTCTCTCTTATCGCCCTCATAATGTGTTCGCATCTCTCTAACACCCTTGCTAGAGCTTACGATATTTACCTCCGTCTGCGACTTGGTAAGCTGGCCTGGTAAAATGGCTATAGTTGAGAAATTAGGCTATCCATATAATACCAACGCTCTCATCTCTCCTGCCAATCTCTTTAATAACTCTTATCGCCCTCCTAACGCTTTCATATCGCCCTACTAACGCTCTCATAATGCCCTCCAGACACCCTCGCCCAAACTTATGCCAGTGTTAACGATATTGACCTATGTCGGGTGAGCTAGCACGATAAAAAAATAACTTGACAAAGCCACACAAACAGCTTCCTCTCCAACACTCCTTTTCCCCTCTTAAAAATAACACTTAACTAAGTCACTCTAAAGGTTTCCTCTCCCCAAAACCCCTTCTCCCCTCTCCACAGTTTTCGAGAAGTAGATAAGAGGTGCTGTTGTAAAAGCTTGCCCATCCATACCTTGACCTGACTTCTATGGTTGAGAAATGGGGCCGGCCTCATAATGGGTTACGTTGAGATACTAGATAGATTATTTGTTTCTATGTATGGAAGAGGCGAAAGGCAGGTTGCCTGTAAAGAGCGCCTTCCCCAAAGCGAAAAGAGTGACTGAGCCAAATTCAAGGGACGTTGGAGTCGAAATGCCTGGACACTAAGTTTAAAGCAGTCGAAGTCTTAGGATGACTGAAAGATTGATGGTTAATTTGTTGAATAGAAGACTGAAATTTGTTGCCGATAGTTGGGTTAGAGAGCTAGACAGAATAGGGGTGGGACTGTAGAAAGGTGGGCGCCTCTCACTCGCTGCAAGAGTGATCCGAAGAACACTGATTGTTGTAATAGCGATGGAAGAGTGAAAGATGCAACATTGTGGCGTGTGGTAAGAGATTGTAGGGAACTAGTAAGAGGAGAATTGAGCCTATTTTTTGTTATTCTACTTGCGAGACATGGGTGGAGCTTCCCCACATGCGAACAATACTCTATACAGGGGTGCACTGTCCCGATACAAAGCAAGAAGCTGTGCAGGGGTGAGAACCCACTGAGACTGTTGAGCACACCTAACTTTTAGGAAGCTGATTTAGTAAATGGTAATATGATCTATCCAAGAAAGGTCGGATGTAAAAGATGCATTTAGAATATTGTGAGAAGTTGAAGAGTTTGAGTTTTGTATTATTGAAAGAATAGTTTGTAGTCTTGTGGAAGGTTGTGATTGAGATGTGGAGGGAGAAACTGGGTCGTGGAAGAGTAAAGTAAAACAGAATTCTGACTATCTGAAATAATTGAAAGATCAGAAGATAGGCATTCTATGGCCTCGCCAAGTTTGTTTTAGAGTGCATGCTAGGTTTATGTGAAAAGCTAGTTGAATAGTATAAGGTAGAGTCGTCAGCGTATGAGTGGATAGGACTAGAGGTACAGTAGAGTAGATCATTAATGAATATTCGAAAGTAAATTAGACTGGACAAAACTGAGGAACCCTAGAGTTAATAGGTTGAGGAAGTGAGCAATGGCCGTCCTTCACTGCAGCTATGGTGCTGTCTGAAAGGAAATTAGAGACGAAGGCACCTGAACTGGTATGAGCATTTTTCTTTTGTGTCAAATATTTAGAAAGTCTGTAAAACCAAGCCAATATTCAGAGGTATAACTGAAATATCTTTAAGAAAGGTCAATGAAAATAATTTAGATCTTTTATGCATTAAAGCTTTTATTGACCTTCCAGCTCTCTACTCCTGTATATGTATCTGGGGTGCGTACCAACCAACCATAGCACGGCTTTGCCTCTTCCATACCAGAAGTCAGGCCTCTGCTACCACCAACGGGGATGGTAAATGTACCACGTTAACCTTAATTTCTGAGTGTACCTTCGGACTCTTAGCGAAAGGAAGAATTCTACTCCGAAAGGGTTGTTGTTTTATGATAGGTTGGTACGCAATCCTGAATGAGTGTAGGACTTTTTAATTTCATTTTATTAACTTTATTTTTTCCAAATTGACTCATTGATAGAAGTCAGTGACTACCGTATTTGGCACTCTTTTTAAAGCTATTAACTTTTGGATAATATTCGATAATGACTAGCGTTCTATGTAAAGTCCATCACTTTTTAAAATATTTCATTACAGCTAGGTTTCACTGATTTCATAATGGCTTTGGTTGTATTTGGGGACTGGGGAAATAAGCTCAACCATTATGAGATTAATGTGTTTAGTGACCATTTAGTTGCTCTATGGCGACATTTTTATATTGTGAGCTAGGGATCGACTATAGAGATTAAAGCTCTTCAAATATTGTTTGAAAGAAGAGTAGGAAATCTAAATTAGTGTGGCTATGTTAAAATTTCTGAAACTAAAGGAAGGCGGAATACAACAACTGTTATCTTTTAGGCGGAGACTCTGGTACCCGGTGGTCTGGTGGGGCCGACCTTCGCTTGTATCATCGCCCTTCAGTTCCAGAACGCCAGATTTGGCGACAATTTCTGGTAAGCACTTTAGTTTGTCCGCTCAATTAGTGCTGGTTCAACTCTCTGTATTTGAAGACTTCTTAATATTGCGTTCATTATTAGACGGTTTTACTCTGTTTAGGAAAGCATACAAAAGACTTATAAACTGCAACAGACTTATTTGTCCTTGAGAGACAGTTTGGTAATGTACACTAAGCTACTAACTACAGTTTTATTTCCAGCTGATGGTAAATTGCTATCTCCATTCTTTTTACTACGCTATTGCTATGATTCTGTAGCGAAATATGTTGATAATTATGAATATTTGGCAATAATATGGGGCACCGACATAGCAGTATCATAATTTCAAATCCGAATAAAGAAATTAGATGATAAAACATTCTATTTAACGTCCGCTGGAGAAAAAAATACTATAGGTAAAGAAAAGGATAAAGTAGAATTAGAGTCCATGGGTTATTTTATTTATTTTACTTCATATTTCCATCGATCCTTCCTAAGCTCATGAAATGGTCTATAGCTAACCAAAATAAAGCTATGAAACTAGTTATCATATATTGAAAGGGTTAAGTAATCCATAGTAGTTCACTTAAGGGGAGATGGTATTTTTTATGGACTTGCTTCTTCCTCTTGTTTAGCCCCATTGATTTTAAGACTTTCGGCTCATTAGTTTGGCGATTTTAACCTTTCGCTCAATTTCTTTGTCAATTTTAAAACCTTTCGTGCCACTTAGGCGTGTATTTGTTCCTGGCGAGTGATCGCAAGCCTGTAATTATAAGCGGAACCGGCCTTTGGAAGAATTTTTTTTTTTTTTTTTTTTTTTTTTTTTTTTTTTTTTTTTTTTTACACAGATTTTTTCCAATATCTTTAAAGAGTTTAGTTTTGTTTTCTGATTGTCTAGCGAGGAAACTAAAATAATAATAAATTCATTAATGGAAACGAAAAACCAGCCAGTAGCTTTTTAGGTTAGTGAATGATTTAGGAATAACCTGATTAAGAGATTGTTTTTTACTAAATTTTCCAAGGCTTGAGGGGTATAAATTTGTATTTATTAGATACATTTTTATTTTAGATTCCCCCTACAGTTTAACCAAGTTTAAAAATAAGACTAAGATCCCTCTTCAAAGTAAATTGCATTTTTCGGTAGGGAAATGCCCTGGCTGAAGGCTAGAACCATCTAAGTTACAGGCTCGCCATTGCTCGCCAAGAAAATGCCCTGGCTGAAGGCTAGAACCATCTAAGTTGCAGGCTCGCCATTGCTCGCCAAGACAAAAATACCTATGACACTAGGGTCTTAACCCCTTCAGACTCAAACTGAGGTTGCCAGATTAGCAATAAGAAATAGTTCTTTCACTCTTATAATTACCTCTAAAATTATTTTTCTGCCCACAGCTAACTCAAAGACAACTGCAGAGGTTGAAGTAACTAAACTAAAGTCTTTATTACCATCACGGGGATGGTAATAAAGGCTTTAAAGTATCCCTAATAGAATCAAAATTGAGTCTTATGTCGGAGAGGGTTAAAATTGTCAAACTAATGGGGCGGGTCAATGTCTAAATCTCTTGACTAATGAGATTAAACATGAGAAGGAAGGGTCCAAATCCCCCCTCTTAATAGATTTATTTTTTTCAGCACTATGCAATTTTTGTATAAATATCTTTGCATCTAATCAGTATACAAACTTTAAGGGAGCCCACCTCCCTTTTTTCTCTTTCTCACCCTCTTTGGCTTTTACCCATTCAGCCTACTATTTTAAAAAGTTTACCCCCATCCAGGTATCAATATTTTCCTGGCGAGCGGTAGAGAGCCGGCATATAGATTTTGTTTTGACCGAAAGCTAAATTTGTAAATGTTTCGATAGAAACCTTTATCTGGCGAAGCCGGATTTCTCCATACAATGCTAGCTCGCTATCGCTCGCCAGGAAGAAATAAACTTGGATGGGGATAAAAGTCTTAAAACAGTTGGCTGAATGGGGCCGAATGGATAAAAGCCAGGGAAAGGGATAAGGATAGAAAGATAAAAAAGCCAGTGACCCCCATAAATTAAAGTGAATAAAATAGTTAAACTACTAATATAGTTTGCCATCTTCACTCTTCATTCACTTCTTTATAACCTTTAAGAGTCACAGGGTTAAGCAAGATTATATCGCTTTGATTCCTAGATTCTTAAGTTGCATACAATAGTCTAATAATCGCCGGAATATACTAAAAATAAAAAACTTATACAAAAAATAAAGTTGTCCCGAAGACTTCTTTTATTATTTTTGTAATTGTTTTATAACTTTTATTAAATTTATTTTTTTATTTTAATTAATTTATTTTTGTCTGTCAGGTATGAGGGTGAGCGATCAGGGTTCACGTTGGCCCAGTTAGCGTCTATCCGGCACAATACCTGGCTCTCCCGCATCCTGTGTGATAATATGGATGCTCATGATGCTCTCCTTCCAGCCTTCGCCCTCGTCCTTCCCAACGAACACAAGTAAGGCAAACTTATAATTTTTTTTTCAGCTGATTTTAAATTGAACCTGTTGGTAGTTGATTTCTTGAGACATGATGAAAATATATGAACCTACCATGTCTCAAATAAGAGTAGGAAAAGTAAGTCTGTATAGTATTGCTGTTGAGTGTATTAACCCTCAACTAGCGGGGGGGTTTGGGCTATTTTGGGCATATTCAGGCCCTCTTGAATGATCACTAGTATCTGCATTAAAAGAAATTTATTCAGCAAACAACTAGGCACTAAAAGCTTCAAAAGGAGACCAGAAAGAGCTACGTAGCACTAGTAGTTTTTCTGCAGTGGTACCACCAACACGGGAGTTTAGCGTATAGCGGCATACTTTTTCCAGCTACACTGCCGGCCTCTCGAGAACTGAGTGCGAGTCAGTGGGCGGCGGTAAGCCCTGGGTGTCGGCTGTGTGGCCTGCTGCGCTCCCGGCCATTTGCACTCTATTTTAACCCTTTAAAAGCCTTAATAATGCTCCTAACTTGCTGCTTTTTAGATACGGACTTAAGTCGGGCCCTGCTCTTTAAGTGTTAACCCGGTAAAGGCTTGACTATGATATTTGAAACTTCCCGCCATGTGAAGGTATTTTGGTTAATTCCAGACTAAAATAGTAATTTTCCCATATGTAGTTATTACTTATTCATATGCGCCTATTTTAAGTTTAATACGAAGATACTAACATTTAATGAAGAGCAATAAAACCAGTAGGCATAGTATTTGGGGGTCAAAAACACTTATTGCCGACCCGTCCATTCATGGGGGGAGAGCAGCGGCGGCATATATCCTCCCGAGTTCTCAAGCGACACTGATGGCTCTAAATAGAAGTCTCTATGCAAGGATCTCTAGATGCCTCGCCCATGCTATACAGTGTGAAGGAAATCGGAGCCAAAAAATTATCCGATAAAAGGGGGAATAGGAGGAAAAATGGGTGATAATTGAAGGGGAGAAAAAGGGGCAAAGGAGGGGGTGGGGACACACCTACATAGGTAGGAATGGTAGCAAGAAATAGAGCAATTCTCTCGCCTAATCACATATTTCAGTGAGTGCCACTGGCGTATTTTAAAATTTGTTTTTTTAGGCCTTGAATCTTATAAGTACCTAAGCTTTCCACCACCAAACCTCTTGTGAAGACTCTCGCCTTTCCCGGGTTAAGAGAGATGCAAATGTATCTATTGCTGGACGCTGTGATCCCCGAAGGGGTGGCCACGAACGAACCGCTCCCATGCACCTCTGTCCCCAGTCAGTCGACACCCCTCCCCCAACCAGCACTGCCGTTGTTCATATACTTCCTCACTCCACCTCTTTCGGTTTACCTCTCCCTCTGTCCCTCCACCTCGCTCTAATAATATTTCTTTAATGACTTTCGTTCCACTACCGTCTCCTGCTCCATCTTCCACACCCGTTTCCAAGTGTACCTGTACCTGTGGATCATTCTGTGTCGGAAGGTGTTTGCTATCCACAGCCTCCTCCCCACACATACGTCCACAAGTGCACTACCATTTCCATTCACCTCTGATGGTACCCCCCACCCTCCCACCACTCTCTCAACTTTCCGATCACCCACCTTGCCATTTATATCTCCAATCAGAAATATTCTTTCATTCTTGTCAAAGTTTTCCAGGCACGCCTCCACATTCATCCAGAACTCTTGCTTTCAAGTTTATCCTCTGTCGGGGCATACACACACACACACACAATCACCCAAGTTTGTATTCCTACCTTCATTCTCACTCACACAATCCTTGAACCCACAGACTCATCCTCTTACATATTCCTTCCATTTACTACTCACAAACACTCGCGTTCTCTCGCTGTTCCTTCACTCACTCCGGCACACACACCCATTCCACTCTCTCACTCTCATCTGAACCTTTCCATTTGGTCTGTCATTCCACATACATCCAGCCTGGCATTCACTAGCACTTCCAGAACCTCTTTTGTGCCATCATTCATGCCACTAACATTCCATGTAGCCATTCTCAGAATGTCTGAAGGAATGTCTTTAGTCGGTCGTGGTTCGTCAACATAGGTTCCGTCTGCATCCGAGGCTGTTCGTTAGTTTTTCTTTGCTTAGGTATTTTTTCCGGGTGGGGGTCGCTAGCCCACCGACCCAACCTCTTTAGATATACACATGCATACATAAAATCTTAAGAGAGTGCTCCATACATACATGCAGTTTCAGACTCTTGTCCTAATGGCGGAGTTTCAGGCATCCCTGTTAAGGGCTGCCTCACTTGTCAAGTTTTTGGATTTTAAATCTGCACGTACAGTCCGATCCCAAGTCTTCCTCAGTCCACCCCTTGGTGCAGCTCCCTCCACAATGGTAGACTTGCATTTTTTCACCCAATTTTGTTCATCCATTCTCTCCACATGTCCATACCATCTCGGTCTACTGTACGCATCACCCCGCTAATACTCTTTATACCTAAAATTCTCTTCAACTCATCATTTGTTATTCTATCCTTCAGCCTGGCCCCACACATCAATCTCGCCATTCTCATCTCATTATGTTCCAGTCTGTTGACATCCTCTACTTTTACGGCCAATGTTTCTGAGGCATAAGTCATTACACTTCTAACTCATGAGGCATAAAACCTTCCCTTCAGGGGTAGAGGCATTCTTTTCATGGTCCGAATTGGCAGCAGTTCTCTGAACTTCTCCCAGCCACATCGAATTCTAGAAACAGTGGCAGCCTGGGCCCCACCACCGGCAGAGCTGGTATCTCCTAGGTAATAAAACTTGTTCACCAGCTCCAATAACTAATTTCCAAAGATAATCACTTCACACAAGCTCGCCTTTGCACACTACGCACTTTAATTTCTCTATTTCTGACTTATCCTTCGGCAGTGGTCCTTTTATTCAAGTGCATAACTTTGGTTTTGTTAATATTGATTCTTAAACTCTTGCTCTCCATCTTCTGAATTTGGCCTCGGCATCTTCCATATTGTCAGCTAATAGGACTAAATAGTCTGCATAAAAGTTCCCATGGGAGTCTGCCTTTATAAGCTCTTAGATAGTGCCTCCAGGACCATAATGAAGAGTGGGCTTAACACTGAACCCTGATTAACTCCAACACTCGGTAAGCCTTTCACCCTCGCCGCAGTTCCCGAATCCTCATAAATCTCAATTATCACATGCACCAGCCACTCTTCCACTCAAAAGTTTCCTCATAGCCCACTGCACAACATCTCTAGGCACCCTGCCAAAGGCCTTCTCCAAGTCTACAAACTCAAAGTAAAGATCCCTGCCTTTTAGTAAGCATCTTTCCTGTATCTGCCTGACTATGAAGATCGCATTGGTTGTACCACGCCCTGGCATGAAACCAAACTGAATATCAATAGAGATGCTTTGCCTGAAAAAGCCCTCAAAGACTCAGACCTTCATGATTTGGCAAAGCATTTTCAGGCCCCTATAATTACCTCTATCTAGCGCATCCCCTTTTCCTTTGTATATATTTACTATTTCACTTTTTTGCCAATCCTCTGGGATTTTCTCATCTTTAATAAGAGTGTTTATCAACTCTGACTAAGTTGACACCAGTCTCCCCGAGGCTTTTATCGCTGCGACAATTTCAGTGCACCCTGGAGCTTTACCATCCTTCATTTTATTGATTGAGTCGCTCACTACAGCTGGTGCTATCAAAGGAGGGGGTCCAAATATTGGTTTTTCAATACGAAGCGGTTCCTTATCCCATTCAAACTCTACGTTTAGCAATCGTTCATAGTGTGCCTTGCGTGTTTCTCATATTTCATTTTCTGCATACACAATCTTCCCATTATCGTTTCTAACACACTGTTCACCTATATCCTACTGTCATTTTTAACTCCTAGCTAGGTTGAGTGATGTGATATTAAATTGGCTGGTGAGACAGTCAATGTGCCTTGTGTCAATGGTACTAATACTGGAAGAGTGCATGTATTGTGCCCTTTTACAAAGGGATATGAGATCGGCAAGAGTGTTAAAGTTATAGTTATTAGTTTATTATCAGTGGCTGGAAAGCTGTATGGTAAGGCGTTGATAGGGAGAATAATAAAGGGTACGGAAGTTGCAATAGAAAAGCAGTGGTTTTAGGAGTGTAAGACTGAATCAGGTTTTTGCAGGAAGACTGCTATGTGAGAAGCATTTAGAGAAGCATAAGGAGATGTATTGGGCTTTTATAGATTTGGAAAAAGTGTATGATAGTGTGGATAGAGAAGCAATGTGAAAGGTGCCCAGGATTTATGAAATTGGGAGGAAATTTGTTAAGAGCAGTTAGTTTTTATGAAGAAAGAAGAGTTAGAGTAGGAAATTAGTTGAGTGAATGGTTTGAGGTGAATGTAGGTCTGAATCTGGGTTGTGTAATGTGGCTGTAATATGTTGGTGTGGTGAGAGGTGAACATGAAAACTATGGATAGAGTATTGGGCTTAGTAGGAAAGAATGGTAGAGATTGAGAGTTTCATCAGTTGCTGTTCGCTGATGACACAGCACTGGTGGCGGATTCTGGAAGAGAAACTGCAGCGGGTAGTCGGTTTGTGGGAGGAGGAAGCTGAAGGTGAATTTCAATATAAGTAAAGTGATGGTGTGTAATAGGGGTGATCAAAGGGTGAATCTAAATTAGAGGCTGGATGGGGAAATATTGGAACAAGCAGTGTTGGTTTGAAACAGGGGTGTGTGATGTCCCCGTGGTTGTTTACTGTATATATGGATGGAGTTATGAAAGAAATACTATCAAGAGCAGTGGATGTTGGTGTATCGCTGAAAAGGGAGGGAATTGAGTGGAAGCTACCTATACTGCTGTTTGCGGATGATACAGTTCTGATGAGTGATAATGAATGGGAGTTGCAGGGTCTGGTAAATGAGTTTGGAACAGTGTGCGAAAAACGGAATTTGAAGGTAAATACGGGGAAGAGCAAGGTTATGGTCTTCGAAAGGGGTGAAGTCACAGAGTGTGAGGTGAAGCTGAACGGTCAGGCTATGGAGATCGTCAACTTTTTTAAGTATCTGGGCAGTGTGTTGAGTAAAGATGGGACTATGGATGAAGAGGTGCGGGAGAGGGTACAACAGGGAAGAGGGTTGTAGGAACGCTAAAAGCAGTAACAAGAAATAGGGTGGTCAGTATGGAAGTGAAGAAGTCCTTGCATGACAGTGTGGTAATCCCGACACTGACTTACGGAAGCGAAGCATGGACGTTGGTTGAGAGACTCAGACCAAGAGTGAGAGCAGTGGAAATGAATTACTTAAGGAGTGCGTGCGGAATTACATGGAGGGATAGACAGACTAATGAGGAAGTAAGGAGGTGTGGTGTGGAGGTAGATGTGCTGGAAAGTGTGAAAAGGAACAACTTGAGATGGTTCGGCCATATGGAACGTATGGAAAGCGAGAGAATGACTAAGAGGGTGTACGAGAGCGAGGTGGAGGGACAGAGTGGGAGAGGTAGACCGAATATGAGGTGGAAGGATGGAGTGAGGAACTACATGAATGAAGGCGGTGCTGGTTGGGGGGAGGGGCGTCGACTGACTGGGGACAGAGGTGCATGGGGGGGGTTCGTTCGTGGCCACCCCTTCGGGGATCACGGCGTCAGGCAATAGATAGATAGATAGTGTTTTAAATATCTAAGGGGAATAATAAGCAGGAATAGAGGTATGGCAATGGAGGTGAATCCGTATGTGAAGGAAGGAAAGTTTTCGGAGCAATGGGAAGCATGTGGAATGAAAGTTAAAAGTACAATGTATGAAGGGATTGTTGTGCCAACAGTGTATCGGGTTGAGGCATGGGCGCTGAAGGCAAAGGAGAAGAGCTGGATCTGATATAGATGAGCTGCTTGAGGAAAATGTGTAGTGACTTTTAGACAGATTGAGGAATGAAGATACGTAGGAGAGTGGGGCAGCAGGAACATTTGTCTGCCAGAGTGGACAGAAAGGTGTTGAGCTGGTATGGTAATGTTCAATGAATGGAAGATGGAAGGCTTGCAAAGAGAATATGTGAATCAGAGCTAGAGGGTTAGGAAGACTCTTTGAGATGGCGAGACTGTAGGAGAAGCTTTGAAAGATAGAGGAATGACTATAGATCAGGCTAGGGAAGTGGTAATAAACGGGAATGAATGAAGAATGCTTGTGAATAGGGTGAAAACGCAGTCATTTGGAAGAAGGGATCGGGTGCCAGTTGAACTAGAGAATAGTCAATCAGGCGCCTGGCCCGGGGACCCGGTATACAGTAAATAGGACTGGTGCGCCTGGAAGTGTGGTGGGCGGGCTTGTGGTGGTAGGGCTTCACTGCATGTCTGCCTGCTGAGACCGGAACTTCTCTGGGAGGTTGGGCCGGGTGAGTGCTGGAGTGACCTTGGTGATCCCTAGTCTGTCTTTTCCTGGGTGACTTAGATGTGTGAATGTTTTGTTTGTGTGTTCATTTTTTTTTTTTTTTTTTTTTTGTCCCTATTGGAGCTCTGTCTCGAGTCAGCCACCCCAGTTAAAAAAAAAAAAAAAAAATTGGGGAATGGGCCTGAGTAAATAAATCTAGATATTACATATTATATTCGGTAAATATTATAGGAATCATTATTAAAACTTATATAATTTTAAGGTGGTTTACTTGCAGTGTACTGTGTATAGGAGAGGCTGAACCCTCCTCTGAGCCTAGACATCAAAATTTCTAATTTTTGTGTTCTATAATGCTTCTTTCAACATAGGAGAATAGCATAGGAAGGAACAAAAAAACTTATCTCATCCATAACCCCCCAGGCCGGGGGTTCGACCTCTATCCCCGAAAAACCAATTTTTTTCTTTCAGCCACCCAAATTTTGTTTTTGTGTCTGTAGTCTAAAGGGCTGCTGTAAGCAATAGAAATTATCATGAGGGCATAAACACCCATATGATATCCCTAGGGCCCCCTTGGGGGGGCCTCAAAATCATTGATTTTGGTAAAAATTCTCTTCATAAAATCAGTGAGGCCTACCCCTGACTAAATTTTTGTTTTGTTTGCCATAAATCTCCAGCTTCTATGTGCGCGCTATGGTAGAAAACTGAGGGTAAGGAGGACTAACTCTTTTATCTGTCCCAAAAATCATTTTGAGTGATTAAAATCTATGAATTTCTGTAGTTTGCTATATTTTTTTTGCACTTAAGAGTGCCACTATAGTTTTATGTATTGCTCAAATGCATTCCCCTTCTAAATAGAGTACATAGGAACGCCTGTACGTTTAGATGAATGCCGTTTTGCCGAAAATGAACGTTTTGACCATATTGGTGCCAAGTCCGCTGTAACCAAAAATAATGTAATATATTTTTTTCAGCACTTTCTATTATTCAATAGGGGTATATTTAAACCCTACGTTGTAGGGGATGCTTGTACGCTATGCCATGCAAAAATTGCGGGAAATTTGAACAATTTTGAGTGACTAGATGATTTTACGAAAGTGCAATGAATTTTACGCTCGCGCGCACAATCATAGAGATCTGATTTTTTCAGTGAGTCTTAGTATGACTATATGTAATAAGATGGTATAATGCCAGAAACTCAATCTCTTATACAGGCTGACTTGGGGGTGTAAGGTTCAGCCTCTCCTTTAAATTTAAAATTTAAGCAGAAGACTGTAAATTCGAAGGTTGAAACTGTCTTACTGCTTCTGGTTTTACAGTGTCGGACCTTCCTCGCACACTTGAGCTCGCCAAGCACTGCCCACGTGAATTGGAGGTGCCAGTCACATGTAACGGGTGTGTGGGAATGTATGGAGATGGGTAGGAGAGAGGTTTTGAGAGTTAGACGGAATAAATGGGCACGAAAACAGGCCCTTTGAGCTATTCCTCCCAACTTGGAGGAAAACTTCCTGTAAGATTTAAATCTAAATTTGTTCTTTAACCCGGGAGCTGCGGGAAGACTTAAGAGTTCCCCCGGCGGACTGCGGGAAGACTCTCCTGAGTAAGTAAAACTAAAAATCAACTTGACATCGAAATTTTTTTTTTTTTTTATTTTTTTTTTTTATTTTTTTTTTTTTTTTTGGCCCCTGGGCCATGCAAAATCTCAGTCCTCTACCTCCCCTCCTTCCCCACTTTCCTCCTATCCCTCGGTTATCACCTATTTTCCCTATTATTCCCTTATTCTAAGGTATATTTTCGTGCTAACATTAGCGAGTTGCAAGCAGGGTGTTGTCATCGCTGATGGCAATCGAGTGCGAGAGAGAGAGAGAGAGAGAGTATCGATCGACTGTGTCGCAGTGGCCTTGGGGAAAATTGGCGGGAAGGTAGCTTGCCTCACCCATACATTATACAACTCGCGGGCTATATCTCCGATTTTGACCATCCAAACGCTGTTTTCACTAGTTTTATTGTTGTTTCAGGTTAATACCTTTATAATCAACCCATAATAGGCGCATATGGATAATTATTAATGCTATTAATGGTACAATGAATATTTTAGTGACTAAAAACCTCAAATACGTCAGCACAGGGAGAGGTTTTCATTTACCCCTGTGTGCACTTCAGAAGTTAATAAATAAGGTGGCTGGAATTATAAGTTTTCTTTGCCTTAACTCAATGTGGTAAAGGTGGTGGCGGAATTCATATCTACCAATCTAAGAAAGAGGCAGGCGAGAATCTACTAATGTACCCAAAATCTTCAATCAATTTAACAACTATATAAACACACCAAATTTAGAACTCCAAAAGGAAATTACCCATAAAGTTTACCTTCCATATAGAGAAATAGACAATGTCTCTGCGTCTTGAAAATTCCAAACTTCAGTTATTTCGCTTCAAAATCTTAGTTATAACTTGGTAAACAAGATGAGGACCTGACTATTTACCATCGGCTGAAATTAAGAATATAATGGAATCTAGTCTAAAGTGAAGCGATCAGATCTATATAATCTTCAATGAATCTTCTCCCTAAATTTCAGAACTCTCATTGTGAAAGCAGTCTTAAGAAATGCAATAAAACTACAGTATCCTATGTCTGGCATGAAACTATTCTGTAAATGCTCAAAACTTTATAGGAGGGGCCTGTAATTATTTTAAAATTGTTATACAGTATATTATATTGCACCATATTTTTATATTTATTTTTTATTGTATTTGTTATTTATCATTATAAATATTTAAAAAAAAAATCTTATTTATTATTATTAATTGTTAATTATATATATATATTTTTTTAGTAACACCCTTAGACTTTGTTCGACCATGACCCCCCTGGACCTGTCCCTTTGGCGCGAGGCCCCTACTTTGCCAGACACCTGCACCTTCAAGAGTAGTTCCTTCCCTACTGGAGCACCCGTCCCGGTCTCGCCCTGCCTCTCCTGTCACTGCCTCAATGGAAGGGTAGGCTGCATGTTTGAATTTCTTTCTCCACCTGTCTCTTATTGTAGACTCCATTCCTATCCTTTCGTACACTCTCCGTAAACTTAATCTCGCCCTGACTCTCCTGCCACTGTCTCCATGGAAGGGAAGGCTGCATGTATATTTCTTCAACTTTCTCATACTGTAGACTTTCAAATCCTTCTTAGATTCTACCTAGATTTAAGGGGATATTTCCACTTCCGGGATTTATTTCTGGACTATTCTCCCTCATACTTAGCCCCATTGCTTTAGAGATTTTAATAAACTAATTAGTTTGGCGATTTAAAGAACTTTGGCCCCATTTTCAATTTTAAGATCTATCTCGCCATTTAAGAGCTTATTTTTTCCAGGTGAGCGATAGCGAGCCTGTAATTTAAGATTAATCGGCCTTCACCCGGGATATTCTTCTACAGAAAAATTTACAAATTTATCTTGGAAGGGGGTCAAAGGGGTGTAATTTTATGTTTGATGGAAGTCTAGGGAACAAACTAGAAACTTAATTCCCCTTAATCTCGCCCTCGTTCTCCTGCCACGTTTTCTATGGAAGGGAGAAGTTTATATTTATCAGGCTTTCAGCTATATTAGACAGGGGGGAGCATTCTCAATTTTCTTTCTTCTCGGGTAGGTGGTATAAGTCTTGGTGAGCTGGTGCAGTGAAGGAAAACTAGTTTTGCTGGTGAACTTTATTATTTCGCTTTGGCATAACGGTGAGAGATTTGGGCAGAACTATTTTAACGGGATACAAATTAGTTTTTATTCCGGATTCTCGAGTTATTGAGTGACTAAGAACTCAAAAGAAAACTTTTTATAATATGATAAAGCTATCATCCTTCTTGACAAATTATTTTCCTTAGTAAGGATTAGTGTACCAGTTATGTAACTACTTTCTCGTGGGGTCTGATGTGACCGACTATTTTCCGGCTATTACGAGGCCTGGGAGCTAGGTAAGCTGTTGTAGGTAGCGCAGGGGTAGTCAACCACAGCCTACAGGCCACGGTGAGACACTGAGGTCAGAGCGCGAGTTCACTGATGTGCAGTATCACACTTAGAGAAAACTGCATAAAATAGATTTTTTTTGCAATTTGTCCTTCATTTGAAAGATAACCAGACATTGTACAGGGATGATTACAGTGTCATTTGAAAGGCCTTTTACCGTACTTTTACGGATATATGAATTTATTAAACTCTGGCCTTTGCTTATGCATGAAAATGAGCAGGGAATTAAGGTAATTTCAGGTAATTATGCCCGCTCGTAAGGGGTTAAGCTAGGTATGAACTAATACGATATTGGATGGCCAGGAATTTAATCTGCTGAAAAACTTTAATTTAATATATTTTATGATTGTTGGAGGTATAAGTGTAAACTAAAAAAATAAATCTATTTACAAATTATTACAAATCTCTTACTCAATGTTAGGTGCAGTGCCGGTGTAACCAGTCGAGGTGTATGGTGCGCTCCGGTGACGCGATCTGCTCACTGGTGTGTGGGTGGCGCTGACCCCCCCCCCCCCCCCCCCCGACCTACCCCCCCCCCCCCCCCCCCCCCCCCCCCCCCCCCCCCCCCCCCGACCTACCCACACCAACCGGACCGAGAATCTGTTGATGTTTATATTCTCGACACTGTTATTTGTTAATCCAAAATGGTATAAGTAATCATCAATAAAAAAATAATTAATCTTTGCATAGTTTTAAAGTTTGTTTTAGACTGATATTTGTTAATCCAAAATGCTATGATAAATAGATAAATAAATAATAAAACTCCATGAACGAGTTTAATGTTAATATTCTTGATTATGTTATTTGTTAGTCCGAAATGCTGTAATAAATAGTAATGAATTAATTACTTAAAAGTTAAACTAGTTTCATTTAAATTTTTGTTTATCCCACTTTGAGTTAGTCAAATATTAAAAGGGTAAATATAGTAGAACTGGATCCTAATTTCCGGATTTAACAAAGAAAAGAGATGTGTTCCCCCAACCCCCAGAAAATAACTGGTTAAATATCCAACATAATTCTTGTCTCGCTCTTTGCATGACCCTTCTTGCCAAATGTCAATTTCCAATTGGGAAAACCATTTACTCGGACTGTCCTAGTGTTCTATTAAATTAAACTGGTTATGTTTTATTCTTTTTGATAAAGATAATAGATTTTATATTAGTTCTCCCACACCACAACACCCATACGTAAAACTACTATTTGTCTAGTGATTTTCATAGCGAAGTTATCCATACTTGGGAGTTTACGGAAACTAGTGCTAAAATTTTCTGAGAACCAAATTTTCGGGCATACTAATAGTCATTTAGTACCCCTTGCCACATGACTGGTTGCCGACGTTTGGGGGCTTCCGTGGAGCGGCCAAAGTTCTTGACCGCTCTCCGTATCACCAACTAATTTTGTCATGTCCTTTTCTTTCTCCTCCTTTCTAGTTTTCGTTTTTCCCTCTTCCGCTTTCTCCTGGGGCAGCCAACTGAGTAAAGTCTCCCACCCTTTAACTTTTCTGGTCTCATCCCTCCCTTCCCTTCTAGTTGACTTTCCTGTTTGCTTCCTTTCTCTTTAACTAGTTAACCCGGCAAGCGCGATAGGCCTCACGGAAGGCTTCCTATAGGGAACGCGATAGGCCTCACGGAAGCAAGACCATAAAAAAAGCTTTCCAAAAAAAAAAAGGGCCTATCAAAAAAAACAAATTTGTCTCTAGGGGAGATAATTCCCCTCCAGTACTCATCCATGTAAATCTCACCCACCCCCCTCCCCTCCTTCCCCACCTTATTCACCCCTCCCTCCCCTCTTCAATTATCACCTATTTTCCCTCTTATTATCATTTATCGGTTATTTTTCTCTCCCGCGATAATGTAGCACAAGTGGGTTGCAGAAAAGATCGATATGTAACGCCCAGACACCAGCCCACACCGCCCCGCTCGTCTCGGTTACCTCACAGACAGCGAGAGAGGAGGGTTGCCTGTAGCTCTCTCTCGCCTGACATTACGACCGGGTGGCCAATATCTTCGTTTTTCACCACCCAAATGCTTTTCCCACTTATTTTAGCACTCTTGAAGGTTCATATATACATCATATATGTAAAATAAAAGCATACCGAAAACAAATAATGCTCTATATTGTAAATATAACGAATTCTGTCAGAATCCAAGGCTAGAAATGCACAAATAACTACCCTAGCCCCTAGGTCTATTTAGCGCTTACCGGGTTAACCTCTGAAGTGCACATGGGGGTAATTAGACACCTCTGCCTGTGTGCATGCATTTGAGCTGTTCCATCACTAAAATATTAATTTTACCATAAATAGCATTAATACTTATCCATATGCACCTATTATAGGTCGATTATAAAGGTATTAACCTGTTACAACAATAAAACAAGTGAAAACAGCGTTTGGATGGTCAAAATCGGCGATACAGGGCGGGAGTTACATAATGTATTGGTGAGGCAACCTCCTTTCCCGCCAATTTCCCCCAAGGCTGGAGAGACACTGTCGATCGATACTCTCTCTCTCTCTCTTGCACTCGCTTGCTAACAGTGATGACAATGCCCTGCTTGCAACTCGCTAATGTATGCACGAAAATATACCTCAGAATAAGGGAATAACAGGGAAAATAGGTGATAACTGAAGGAGGGGAGGAAAGTGGGGAAGGAGGGGAGGTAGAGGAGTGATATTTTACATGGCCCAGGGGCAAAAAAAAAAAAAAAAAAAAATTAAAAAATTAAAATATTTTGTGGGTGGATGGGACTCGTTAGCCTTGGTCGGCAACTCATCTAGGGGAGACAACCTTATACAAATCCGGGTGGATGGGACTCGTCAGCCTTGGTTGGCAACCTGTCTAGGGGAGTAAACCTGATACAAATCCGTACTGCTTACCTAAGGGTAAGGCAGGTTAGTGGATGGATTAGTCGAACACCACTGTAGAAAAATAGTGCTAACAAGATACACAGAGGGCCTCGGAGTCGGACGGATCCTGAATTGAGTGGTCAATCCTGTAAGTCCTTCACTAAACTGGCTCGGGTTGTCCCTCTCACAGGGAATAGGTCCGCTTGGGGGCATTCTGTGTATGGCCACCCTCGTAAGGGGAGTAAGGCGTCTGGCAATAGATAGATAGATAGATTTTTTTTTTTTTTTTTATGTTTATGAAATGCTGGGTGTGAAGGGAATTCATGGTCTCCTGAAATATCCCCAGGCTACCTTTAGGATCAACCTTTCCTGGTACCTGGCGCGGGGTACGAACCTCTGAAGGGAATTTAACCCTCCTAAAAACCCACAGGTTTTGAGATGCCTTGGGTGGGGTTCGAACCCTGGTTAGTGACCCAACCATCACCACCAGGCCCGCGCGCTAACCCACTGTACTACCACGGACGTACTAAAAGTATAGCAACCTTAGTCCGATTTTTAAGAACCAGGTGATAGTCTCGTGGTGTTATCACGTGATGAGTTTATTGGACTTACCATCTACGACTATTTTACGCTATACCCGACGTCAACTCGGGTTAGTATTATTGTGGGTGCGGGACATTTTCGAGGGCATTACATTACATCCTTCTTTAACTAGGCTAGTCCCTAGCCTATTTTAAGGTCGTAAGGTATCGTAGCTGTATTACCTCAGCAATCTCAATATTGTTGGTATAGGGTTCGCGTGACGGGTGCTCCACGTAGCTACCTGGTCACGATCCCACCGCTGCCACCAATGAAATGCTGGGTGTGAAGGGAATTCATAGTCTCCTGAAATATCCCCAGGCTACCTTTAGGATCAACTTTTCCTGGTACCTGGCGCGGGGTACGAACCTCTGAAGGGAATTTAACCCCCCTAAAAACCCACAGGTTTTGAGATGCCTTGGGTGGGGTTCGAACCCTGGTTAGTGACCCAACCATCACCACCAGGCCCGCGCGCTAACCCACTGTACTACCACGGACGTACTAAAAGTATAGCAACCTTAGTCCGATTTTTAAGAACCAGGTGATAGTCTCGTGGTGTTATCACGTGATGAGTTTATTGGACTTACCATCTACGACTATTTTACGCTATACCTGACGTCAACTCGGGTTAGTATTATTGTGGGTGCGGGACATTTTCGAGGGCATTACAGTTTAACCCGTTGAGCCCCGGCTAGTTATAATATTTTGTTCACCCCAGTCCCAAGCCATTTTCACTTCTTTTTGTTGTTTGCTAAAATGGAAGACAAGGATGAGAAATGAAAAAAAAAAAAAAAAAAAAATCACCTCGGACATTTTTTTTGGGGGGGGGGGGGGGGTCAAAAGTTCGTCTCCCCCGCATGACCACCCGCCCGGGAGCACTAGGGTAAAAACTGAGTATGGCATTGTACGGCATACATCCTAAGGAGGGTCTCACATAAATCTCAAGCCTCTAGCTCCCATACGACCGGAGTAATGAAGGTTCAAAGTGGCGGTGATCAACTAAGGGTG
The DNA here is from genome assembly GCA_037953745.1 of Lithodes maja. Classification (NCBI taxonomy): domain Eukaryota; kingdom Metazoa; phylum Arthropoda; class Malacostraca; order Decapoda; family Lithodidae; genus Lithodes; species Lithodes maja. The sequence goes on along the minus strand of JBAKBP010012317.1, from coordinate 46,181 downwards.
TAAAGTATCCCCACTAAGTCCACCACCACCAGCCGCGCGCCTGTCTCGGCCCGCTCACACCTACCGGTCCGGCTCCCACACACACTACGGTACCTCCCCCTCCTATTCTCCCGCCATTTCCTACCTTACGAGCCACGTAAGTGTTTTTTATATGTCGGACGCACGTGATGCGTCGCTGGGAGTTGGTGATCAAACACTGCCGACGCATCACGTGCGACGCTGGGTCTCACTGGGTTAAAGTTGATTTTTTTTTTTCTGACTTAAAAGAGTCTTCCCGCAGTCCGCCGGGGGAACTCTTAAGAGTCTTCCTGCAATTCCCGGGTTAAGATGATCGAATCGGATTTTGAACGGTTATATAAAGCAGGAACAGGATATGACAATTGTATGGACATATAGGGTTAACTGGCACGGGAAATAATAAATGCGCAACAGTAGGAACTCCAACAGCAAAAGAAGTACTTCCTCATCAACGAAACAGCCTACTAGGGTTGTGCAACTCAACAACAACCTAGACTAATAAATGCTGTGAATAATAATGCATACCGGTACATAACAAAGAGTTTATAATCTTAATCTGGTGTCTGCTAGGCAAATAAAGTCTAGCTGGGATGTAGTAGGCTAGCAAACAATGGCTGAGCAAGCGGCTCGTAGCCTAGCGAAGTCCTTAAGGCTGTGCGGCCAAACTACGTTAAGTGACGGGGTGCTCTCTTGAAAGATCCAGATCGCTAGGATCTGGTTCTCTCCTGGCGACCCTCTTAAAGTCAAAACAAACGAGTTAGCAAAGTGTTGGGTGGCAGAGGCAAAAGCCCTCACTCGCAACACAAGGCTAAACTCACAAGGTACACAGTCAGAAAGACAACCTAGGCTTCCCACATATCCGTTGCGATTGTACAGGTTCAACAACACCTAGTACGCATCGGAAATCGCAACACCAGTAGCCTTACCCCAGTCTAGCATTAAATAGCCCAGCAGACCACCAAGATACAGGAAGGGAGACACCGTGAGTGTGTCGAACCTCTACAGACAAAAATGGTAACCCTTCCAAAATGCCTAACTAAACATGTAATATCTGAGAGCTTCAGCATATAATACGATGGCCGATATATGAAATCGTGCAGAACCAAAGGGAAGTTATGATATTAAATAGAGTGGAAGAATGAGAGGTAAGAAGTTGAGAGAGAGAGAAAGTGCTCTATAGGTAGAAGTCGGGAGACAGGTGCAAGGGATATGTGAAGGGTATGCTGGTCAGGCAAGCTCTGAAGAGAGTAGCTCCTCGGGACCCCTCCAGGATCACACACAAAGGCACGGTGGTCAGCCAATCACAGGCCGCTACGTCGCCAGGCAGCAGGCCCGCAGAAGGCACCAGCCAATCAAAACCGAGAGAAAGATCACGCGGGCGAGGGACTCCTCCGGGAGGGAGGGAGGAGGGAGGAGGAAAAGCAACACTCGCTACCGTCTCACTGCCCGCTCGCTCTCTCTCTCTCCTTCACTACAATGCATCTTATGTTCAACTCATGATATAAAATATAAGGCATTGTCACAGGCGAAAATAAAGACAACTTCTGTACTGCCTGTGACATGACGATTCACAAGAAAGAAAGTACAACATTGTAGATAGACTGTAGCCAAATACACTGCCCTGGCGAGTGCTAGCGAGTGGCCAAGCGAGCAGCTGAGCCCACGTGGCGTTCTGCTAAGCTGCAGGCGTCACACCGACATGTAATGCTTGGAAGTTAATTTCCACTATTCTAAGTAGGCCTATGTTATACAGTATAGCACACCAATAATATGCAACTATTAAAGTATGGGCGTTAATATTCTCTCTTGACTATATGATTCTACTTGTATTTTTAATGTTGCAATTTATTATAACCCCTTCAGGACGATGATGCCTTTTCACCTTTGATTTTGATTTTTGACTATAACTGAACAATTGTGAAGTTTAAGAAGGACCTGTGATTTTCGCAGGGTTTATGGTGATCGCATTTACCTCTTTGAGTCCTAGAGGTAGATTATTAGCTAAAGAAACACGACTAATGGTAACCAGAATATGATGAAAATTACGTCATTGTGCTGAAGGGGTTAAAGAGACAGTAAATAGAGGCAGGAAAAACAAAGACTACAAATAATGTCCACGTGCCTAGAGGCATCCTCCATTCATAAAATGTATGTAACTGTTATGCCCTGTTTTTCTACAGGTTTAACTTGGGTAATGTGAGTTCTGAATGACTGGGTATATAAGGCTGCATGCACAATACAAGGTATGAGGAATAGAGAACACAAAATAAACACACGGTAACACGACACAAGTTCACGTTTATTGACGTAAATAAATAAAGAGTATAGAAAGATAGTAATTCTCGCACAAAACAAATAATAGAAGGGAACTGCTAGCATTAGCGGATCTGGATGGAGCCTAGTCTCCCACTTCCAACGTTCAGGTATATTCTTCTGATCACGGGTTTAATTAGCAAGTTTATATTTTACTGGAAGACCTCAATATATTCGTATAATTCAATGTCACTGAGTTGACCTCTTACTGGCTGGTCGCGTGCCCAAGTAGCAGCTCACAGTTAGGGTTAGACACGCGTATATTGTAGAACACTGAATCTCTAGTAACCTCATGGGGGTACTGATCTAAGTTTTATATTCTTATGGCAGAAATACGTAGAACACAAATCAGTGGGCGAACGTTAGATATCACTAGAGTTTTAATATCTGAATAAGGTAATTACGAGAGTCAAGGTCGCCTGTTAATTAAAGAGCACTGATCGCTTAGTACGTCCCAAATGGAACGGTTAAATATGAATTACACTGGGCAAGGTTTTAGCCACTTTATAGAAAGTTAATAAGCGAGTATCAAGCTAGTACTATAACACTTAGTACTAGCAACATGAATCTTGAATAGTATTGGTAGATCTGGTCCTGGTTATCTTGCTTCCGGTGATGTTAGGGGCTAACGACTGGTTCCTCGGCCGTCTAGATGGTCCAAAATGTAGGAAGTTCTCAAGTCGGATCTCTTGACGATCGTTGCTGGCTACACACTTAATATACCCACGAATTTGTGTGAAGGTTATAAGGTGCACGTTAGGACTTGTACATGGACAGATGCTTCTATCAGTCTTCTCTGCCACGGAGTCTGCCGGATCTGGAATCTCACTCCGGAACAACACGAGGGCAGAGCTAGAGGTAAACTGCAGGGTAGTGACCACTGGTTGGTGTCTAGCTTTCAACTGATTTGACTGGGGGCGGGAGCTAGATTTATAGGCTCGGTTCTGGACCCTGTAGACAGTAGGGATCTCTAGTCTTATGGACTTAATTGAGCTCTCAATAGATATGGGGACTAGGTAAGATGGTATTTACTGTTGTGGCACAGGGCTATAGGAAGCCTTTATATTTTCATATAACTGAGCCTTAGTAAGAGGTACTATTTTGGCTATACTGGAAGTATTTAGGGGAGGGAGACTGGATCTACTTTGCGAGGAGGATGGGGACAGCTGTGATAGGAGCGTCTCTCTTAGATTGTGCAATCTTCATTCTATGGTATAGCTGAGGTGCTAATTTAGTGATCAGAGTATGCAAGAAAGGTAAATGGTTTATTGTGAGTTAATAGAGGTTAGTAAAGGTGTTAATCATGCATGGTTAGTTCATTGATAGGAAGAATTCCTGTGCTACCTGGCAATGACTCAAAAGTCAAAACAGGGGTCAGGTATACCTCCGCGGGGGTGGGGGTCTCCCTCCTCGGGTGGGCAAAAAAGGGGGGCTGGGCGCCCTCTCTCTGTGATAGTCGTCCGGCGGCTGTGGCTAGGGGCTTGCCATATCACCAGTGTTCGTAATAACCCTCTGTGTATGAGACAGATGTGGGTGTCCTTAATACCAAAACCGAAGGTGCCTTGGCTAGCTGGTTATACTCGGCTGGTTGTTAATTGTAGGGTTTGCTGGATGTGGTGGAGACTGGGTTGCTAACTCTGCCACATTTATCTGGAAGTATGGCAATAGAAGTTAGTTACTGGCGAGGCGGCTAGCCTCGCACCGACGACCATTGGGTGCAGGGTTGTGAATGGGTTGTAAGAGAATAGATGGCATGCAAGGGGCTAGTAAAGTTCTAATGTTGTTCTGGCCTACTAAGTGAAGGTAGGCTGGATAGGAGTATATAATTATATAAAAGGTTGGAGAGCATTAGCAACGGACAATTCAAGGATCTTTATAAATAAATAAATAAATAGTTCTTAAAGCTAGCGCATGCTAAGCTAGCTAAGGATAGCTCAATAAGGCCGATTAGGCGTATTTCCATTGGGGTCCTGTACTACTATCCCATCCCTTTGCTCATGAGGGATGGTAACGACTCAGTGCTTGTGAAAAATCTTTAATGCGCCGAGCGTGGGCGCGAACTCGGGCCTTCTGGGTGGAAGTCCGAGACGCTAGTCACTACACCAAGCGAGCCGCTCTTCAAGAGGTATGAGAGAGGGGCTAGGTCGGACAAGAGTAGAGAAGTGCGGGGTCTTAATGAGAGGGGGGGGGGGGAGAGTTCAAGGGCTACAGGGAAATTTTGCCCCTAAGGTCCCTGGGCGTGGGGGTGGCATTAGGCTACAATTGATATTGGAGTTTGAAAAGGCAGTAGAATACGTTAGCCAAATGCTACCGGGGAATGCAACTATGGGGTGGTATATGAGTCTGGAAAAGATAGAGTTATGTGATCAATCCGAGGGGTTATGGATACTATTAGTTGGCCCTGGGAACTGCGTTTTCTATTAAATATAAATATACCAACAACAGCGGCAGTTCGTAGGGGTACTTAGTTATTGTTTCGGGGTACTTATGACAGATACTGGTAACCAGGTTATCTTATACAATCTCTGGTTGGGGTAAGAGGTGTATGACACGAAGTAAATTGGCGTAGTGTGGACTGTGGATACGAAGGAGGCAAGGGGAAGATGTATGACAATTGTGGAAAAGTAAATGGAAAAAGGTGAACACAATGGCGGATAAAATACTTAACCTAAGGATTGAATACATAGATTTATGGGGCGATGGGTCTTCAGAAGCTTAGTCTGGCAAGACGATGTTGGGGAATGTTAATATTAATACTTAATTACTAGAGGAACAATGCAAGGGGCGACTGAACCCGGGTTACATATATCTATACTCGTCATGGGAAATGATATACGAGGTCTAGGGACAAGCGTGGGTGTTTTAACTTCTAAGATATATAACATCTACTTCTCGGATGTAAGAACATACATAGATATAATTATGGCTGTCTGATGTGTTGGCATTGGCTCAACATAGGGACAGGGCATGGGTGTTTTTAATATGAATGTATATTCCTGTTCATCATCATTGTAGTTAGGGGTGTAGGACACGAGGGGTAGTGTACGTGAGGTGTGGAAAATGGTCAGTTTAGAAAAGGTAGGTGGGTGCGGCCCGGAGCTGTTTAGCCCTGCGGGCTTGGGCCTGTCTGAAATGGCTGGCTCGGTCAGCTGGTCCTTTCGTTCTGTGGACCTTTCTTCCGGGTGTTTCTGTGTGGTGTTCGCTCGTGGCTTCTGTGGTGGGCTTCTTGTTCTGGGGCATTTTACTTCCCTCTCCTTCATTATAGGCTCGTCCTCGAGCCTCAAGGGTGAAGTTAAAAGAAGCATAGTGATGGTGGGTCATTTTCAGGGTATTTAGAAAGTTCCACCAAACACGAGAGCGACGGTCAGGTTTCTTTTGCAGGTCAATGTATACCTGTAAGAATGTGTCCTCTGTGTTGTGGCGGGCGGCTGCCCGGGCTTGGTGTGGGTGTGGTACACGGGCCAAGTGTCCAGTGGGGGTTTTTACTTTAACCTTTCGTATGAATGGTTTGTAGCTTTCCCCCGTGGGGGTCGGAGTGAGGTGTGTGGGATTGACAGGAAGTCTGTTTAGGGTGGTGAATGGGTTACTAACCGAAAGGGGGTTCACGCGTGACAACAGAGCTGGGGATGAAGGGGGAATGTGAGTCTGGGTTTTATTTGGTTTTCTTGGGCGGTGTTGTAGGTTGGGAATATATAGTGAGGCAATGCGCAAGATCGGTTTAGGTAAGGTGGGTGAAGGAGGTGTGTGGGAAGGAGTGGGTGTGTGTGTTGTGTGGCTTGGGTCCTTAGTGTCAGAACGGGGTGTTATTTTTGTATCGCTGTCTTTAAATCTGATGGGTCTGTTGATTATTCTACCTCTGGCGGTCCTGGTGGGAAGGTAGATGTTTGTCGTGGGACTTGAGTCGCTCGACGATGTTTTATATTGAGGGGAAGCACGTTTTATAGGTAGATGACATGTGGGGGTTTTCTCGGGGGTGACTTTGTGGGGGGGGGTTTCTTAGGGGTTGGTTGGTTGGGGGTTCAGTGAGATAAGGAGGTTGGTCGGTGTGTGGGTGGGGTGGTGGGGATCGTGGAGGGGAAAGGGGCGGATGCGGGGGGGGCTAGACGGGTGGGTAAGGGGTGTAGATTTAAGTTGGAGGGTTGGGGGTAGGGGCGTGTGTGGGGTGTGTTGTTTGATGAGGTTGGTGATTTGCTGGTGATTATTCGTCTTCTTTCCCTTTGTGGGGGAGAATTCGACGAAGAAGAAGAAGAGGAGGAGGAGGAGGAGGAGGGTAGTGGTCTGGCAGACCTACGGAATTTGGTTAGTAGGGTGTGTTTTCTGGAGGTTTTAAACGATTTTTGTCGTGGGCGTAAGTTGTAGCGTGAGGTTACTGAGGTAGATTGTGTGGTGCGGTTGGGTGTGTACTTGGTTTGGGGTGGGAGTGGTGGTTTTCTCACTGTGGTGCCTGGTGGAGGTATGTCAGGGCTAGACGGGAGGTTTTCTGTTGTGGTCGGGGTTGTGGGTGGAGGTTTACGTACTTGGATAAGTTGGGGAGGAACTTGACTATCGGAAGTGAAGGAAGGTGTCATGGTGGAAGAGGGTGTGATAGTTGGGGCTTGGGGTTTGTGGAGGTTAGTTGGGGGGGTATGTTGAAAAAAGATTTGTCGGTTCGGTGCTGGAGGGCTTAGGTCCTTAGGGGTTTGTATGGGAATATTCGTAGCCTGAGTGAGAGGGTGAGTAGGGGTGTTTAATTTAGGGTCGGACGTGTGGGGTGGGGTAATGTCTTGTGGCTTTAGAGGTTTAAACGCTCGGACGAATCTAGTTCGGAGCGTGCGAGTCACGCCGTGATAGTCGATGGTGACTTGAAAGGCATTTGGGACTTGTATGACGGTGTAGGGCCCGACATAGCGAGGGCCTAACTTGTTGGTGATAGGGAGGTTGGCTACCATTACGGTGTCATGGATGGCGAAAGGGTTTTTGTCATCGATGTTATCAGTTTTGGTGTCTTGACAGATCTGGGCGGTATGGAGGGTGTTTTGCAGATGTTGCAATGGGTCAATTGTGGAGGTGGTGGAGGGAAGGTGAGCGTGGTGGTGGAATGGCAGTAACAGGGGGGGTACACCGTAAACACGTTCATGAGGGGAAATACCGTCTTCCCGAGGACAGGTGTTCATACCCCACTGTATCATCTTTAGTTGTGATGGCCAGTCTGAGGTGTTAAGAGCAATCATTCTTGTACGTAACTGGTTGTTGATGGTGCGATGGCTGCGTTCGCAGATAGCATTTCCTTGAGGCCAGTACGGGGATGAGTGTTTAATCTTAATACCGCATTGTTGGGTGAATTGTTGCCAAACGTGTCCACTAAACTCGGGGGCATTGTCCGATAGAAGAGCAAGGGGAAGGCCGAATATAGGGAACACTTCTATGGCAAGCAGTGTGGCGACTGTGGTGGCTGTGTGGTCTTTAACTGGGCAGGCTATTAAAATTTTTGAATATACGTCTACAAATGTGACGATATAGCGGTTGCCAGCGTAAGAAGGGAACGGGCCCATGATGTCGAGGGATAGGACTTGGAACGGTTTGTTGGCAGAAATGGTACCAGCTGGGCCTGGGGTGCGTGATCTATCCTTTCCCAATAAACACGGTTTGCAGGATTCTGTCACTCGTTGTGCAATTTTGGAGGGGTTGGGGGTCCAGTATTGGTCTGTGAAGATCTTATAACATTTTCTTTTGTCCAAGGTGTATGCCGTTTCCCTCGTGGATGGCAATCATGTAGTCGTGAGCTATGGTGGGGTCCAAGATTATGTGACCAGTGTCTGTGGCAAGTTGATCTCCCCAGCGAGTCAGTTTCCTGAAGACATTTAACGGTATCCAGGGGGGTCTGATTCGTGCTTCCCAAGATTGAATTAGGAGTACAAAGGAGTACAAAGGAAATCAAGCAACAACAGGTCTAGTGACCCTTCTAGGCTGCTTGTCCTCCAAAACACTGAGGATCAAGTGTCCAAACAGTGGTTTAGAGTGGGTAAGGGAACATTGGAAAGGGAACTACTGCCCTAGAACTAATGTCCGTGGCAGGATTAGGAAGTTAGTAGGGGACAGATGGGTTAGTAACTGACTGAGGGGGGTATACAATAAAGTTATTCATTTACAAACGCAGTCAGTCGCGGGTTTGATGCGAGATATTTGTCTAAGCGGAGTTTAAATGAATCAACGGTGCTGCAGTCTATAACGTCTCGGGGAAGCCCATTCCACAAGTTGACAACTCGATTGAAGAAGAAATTCTTAGATTCGTGTGAGTTAAAAGATTTACCAATAATTTTGCAACCGTTTCCCCGCGTGTAATTAGATTGGTCGATAGTGAAGTACTTACTACAGTTCATATTGTCGATGCCTTTGATGATTTTGAACACTTGAATTAAGTCGCCTCTTAATCTGCGCTGGGTTAAAGGAAATAGATTTAATTCTCTAAGACGCTCTTCGTATGGTTTGTTCTTTAGGCTAGGTATCATTTTGGTAACTCTACGTTGAACTCGTTCTAGCTTGTTTATATCTTTTTGGTAATAAGGGCACCAGGATTGAACGCAGTATTCCAGAAGAGGGCGGACTAAGGAATTGTAAAGGGTTAGGATAACATCTTTGGATTTATGCTCAAATGACCTGCCTATAAAGCCAATTATTTTGTTTGCCTTCTTAACAACTTCTGAACATTGTTGACTCGGTTTTAGGTTACTCGATATTGTTACTCCCAGATCGGTTTCTTTGTTTACATTCTTAAGCTGAGTGCCATTCATCGAATAGTTTGCTTTCTCATTTTGGTATCCGATATGTAGTACTTTACATTTATCCGCATTGAAACTCATTTGCCAAATTTGGGCCCAACATGACAATTTATCTAGATTGTGTTGCATATCGTCAACTTGTTCTTTTGAGAGTACGCTATTTGCAATTTTTGTATCGTCAGCAAATTTCGAGACTGTACAGGTGAGACCCTCATCTATGTCGTTGATGTAAATTAGAAAGAGAATTGGTCCTAGTACCGATCCCTGGGGTACCCCACTACTTACATTGGTCCATTTAGATGCCTTACCGTTTATGACTACTCTTTGCTTTCTGTCGCTGAGCCAATTTTCTATCCATTTCAACACACCGTCTTGTATTCCATGCGCTTTTAGTTTTAGCAGTAATCGTTTGTGGGGAACTTTGTCAAAGGCCTTTTGAAAATCAAGGTATATAATATCTACAGCTTTACTCTCATCGTAGAGGTTGAAGATATCGTGGAAGAAGTCTAAGAGGTTTGTTAAACAGGAACGTTTTTTACGAAAGCCGTGTTGAGTATCTTTAAGTAAGTTATTTGCCTCTAAGTGATTTACGAGTCTGTCTCTTATGACCGTTTCTAGCATTTTACATACAATTGAGGTTAAGCTAATTGGACGATAGTTACTGGGTAGGGATTTGCTGCCTTTTTTGAATATCGGTGTTACGTTGGCTAGCTTCCACTGATCAGGCATAGTCCCAGACTGCAAGGATTCATTGAATAGCAATGTCAGTGGTTTGGAGAGCTCATCCTTAGCTTCCTTTAGAACTCTAGGTGAGATTGTATCAGGTCCAGGCGTTTTATTTACCTTGAGTTTATCTAAACAATTCAATACTTCTCTCTCTGTAACGGTGATATTGCTTAGAACATCTGAATTATCAATCTGAATCGGCGATGGTGTAGGGATATCACCGAGGTCTTCGGTTGTAAAAACTGATGCAAAGAAGGTATTGAGGGCATTACTCATTTGTACTTCATCTTTGGTGTATTCTCCATTTTCATCGACTAACGGTCCAACAGTTGAAGTAACTACTTTTTTCTTTCTGATATAACTATAGAATTCTTTCGGGTTTGTTTTACTTTGATTCGCAACATGTAACTCCAGGGTCTTTTTACTTTGCTTAATTAACTTTTTGGCTTTGCGTCTTAGCTCTACAAATTTCACCCGTTCTTCGTCATTTTGTGAGGATTTTAATCTATCATTAGCAAAATTTTTAGCAAGCAGACAGTCTGAAATATCTTTATTCCACCATTTGGGCTTATCATTTTGGCCTGGACGCCGTATTTTCGATGGTATGCAGTCTTGCACTGCCTTAAGGTAAGTGGTTGTGAAACACTCCCAAGATGTATTTATGTCGTTATTGTTAGTCAGTTTCTTTAAGTTTTGATTTAAGTTTATGAAAATTTGCTTTCTTGAAATTAGGGACTTTCTCAATGCTGCTATTTGATTTGTTACTAGTAAACTTTAAAGTGAAAGTTATCGTACGATGGTCGCTGTTACTGAATTCATCACCAACATTCAAATTCTCTATTAATTCTTCTTTTGTTGCGAGTACAAGGTCAAGCACATTATTACCACGGGTCGGAGATTGTACAAATTGAAAAAGTGAACTCTCTTGCAAGTTAGCATAGAGGTCGTGTCCAGAGTGTGAAGTAAGAATATCGCCCCATTTAGTCACGGGTAAGTTGAAATCCCCAAGAATTACGGTATCTTGTATGTTAGTTATTTCTGCAATTTGTTCATAAATTTCACTGTCAGTTTGCACTGATTGAGATGGGGGTCTGTATAATAAAGCTAGTGTTATTTTAGTTCCTCGTTTATTATTTAATAGTACGTAAGATATGTCTATATTCGCAATTTGAGGTTTTGACATTAAGACGGGATTAAGACTTTCCTTTATAAAAAACAGAACTCCTCCTCCATTTCTATTGATCCGACTTTTCTCAAACATTGTATAACCAGGAAGCGTATATTCGGCTAAAAAGTCTCTGTCTTCCGTATTTAACCAAGATTCTGTAATGCCGATTATATCATAATGTTCTGTAAACACGATTTCCTCTAGATCTGAAAATTTATTGCGTATGCTACGAGCATTTACATAACACACCTTAAGAGTATTAGAGTTGGATGTTACTGATTGTGCATTGTCTGAATTTTCAGTTCGTATTTGACTTACACTACCCTGTCTTGGGTCTGGTTGACCCCGTTTTTTGAACGGAAATCCTTGACTGCATCGTTCAGCAGACGACCAAGACGTGCAGCTCCTACTTCATTGAGATGTACACCATCTCCTGAAAACAAAGATTTATCATAGTAAAAATTATCCCACGTGTCGACAAAGCCGATGTTCTCCTCCCTGCAGAGTTTGGCTAGTCGGCGATTTGTACTGGTAGCTATGTTGTAGAATCGGTTTTCTACATCAATCCGGGGAACAATTCCTGAAATTAAGATTCTATTAGATTTTTCCTTGAAGGACCTGATCAGCCGCCGGTACTTGCAAAGTAGTTCCTCTGACCGCGTCCGTTGGACATCGTTAGATCCAACGTGGATGATGTACGTAGTGCTTGCGGGGCGAGCCTGGAAACCTCTTCCAGAGCCGCAACAATGTCGTCCACGCCGCCACCTGGGATACAGAATCGCTTTCTGGTCCTGGGTGCCCTGGCGCAGAACTCGGTTAGTTGGCCACGGACCATGGAGTCGCCCACAAGCCGAACTTCTTCCGTTTCCTCTTCCTCGTCAATAGCCAGAATTTTGAAGCGGTTTTGGCATGTTGTCGGGATGACCTTCCTGGTACTGGTACTGGGATGGACATAGTGTCTCACTAACTGAAAGTTGTCCTGGGGGGGGGAGTGAGAGTAGAGTCATTATTATTATCTGCAACATCTAAGGTAGCTGCTGGTGTGGGTACCGGTACTGTATGCACTGGAATGGCGGTTGACATAGTAGTGGTTTCTTGGGCCGAGGGCACTCCTACGTTGAGTGTGGCAAATTCTTGAAGGGATTCAAGCTTCGTAGTCAGGGCATCGATCTTGCGGTGAGCTGCATTCAATTCATCCGCAATCTTCTCTCGGAGCTGGCAAAATCTACAAATTTGGACATCAGTATCAACAAACATGGTAGGGCCAAATTTACCGGAACAACTCGTGCAGGTTCGTTGCGGCGCCATGACGATATAATCACAATATGCCTGAAAATCACACAAATTTATTTTAGCAAAATGGTACAATTAAAGCCTGAAAATCACAAAAAATGTATGTTAGCAATGTGATAAAATTAATATGCCTGTAAATCACAAAAAATATGTTAGCAATAGAACACAATTTATGCCTGAAAAAAACAAAAATTTATGTTAGCAGTATGACACAGTTAAAGCCTGAAAATCACAAATGGACTAGAAATTTGTTACAAAATTTACTGGAAAAAAAAGTGGGAGGGGGTTAATGTAGCCTAGTGAAAAAACTGGAAAACAGTATACAGTACAGTAACAAAAAATATTTGTTAGCAGTATGGTACAATTAATGCCTGTAAATCACAAAAATAATATGTTAATCACAAAAAGAATATTATGGCTGTAAATCACAAAAAATATGTTAGCAATAGAACACAATTTATGCCTGAAAATATAAAAAAAAAATTGATGTTAGCAGTATGACACAGTTAAAGCCTGAAAATTGTAAATGGACTAGTAATTTGTTACAAAATTTACTGGGAGAAAAAAAGGGGAGAGGGTTAATTTAGCCTAGTGAGAACACTGGAAAGCAGTATACAGTACAGTAACAAAAATATTGGTTAGCAATATGGTACAATTAATGCCTGTAAATCACAAAAAGAATATGTTGATCACAAAAAGAATATGTTAGCAATAGAACACAATTTTATGCCTGAAAATAAAAATACAATTATGTTAGCAGTATGACACAGTTAGGCTAAAGCCTGTATATTAGTTTATACAGTGGTCGACACAATAATAATAATAATGGAGTTCGTAATATCCCTGGCAAGAGTGTGAGAGGCCTATTATGGTGACAAGTATCTGAAATGCAATTAATAAATAGGCTATCAAAAAGTATTACAGTAACTAAATTATTCTAACCCAATATTAAAACTATCTTGACAAATGTTAGTGTGCGATTTATATAGATAACCAAGATAAAAAAGTTCAACCAAGTACAGTATTGGCTAGACTTTGATATATAAAATACAAGAAGAGGGTTTGTTTATGCGTACACAGGTGGCGCTGGTATCGGCGGCGTCTCTACTAACCTGACAAATAGAATTTTGAAAAACAAACTTTTATCAGTCAAAACTACAGTACAATGTCATGCAAGATAACTACTGGGTGGTTTGCTAAGCACTTAACTACAGTGAGGGCTAAAATATCTACAATAAGTGCTAGAACTTTATAATATGAAACAAGCAAATAGTTTGTTTACTTTAGAGCGTCGGTCGTCACTAACCGGTACAAATGTAAACAAAAGCAGTCTCGATAAACAAACGTTTATCAGTCAAAAACACAGCAAAATTACATGCAAAGCAACTACAGGGCAGTTAAGCTAGAGCTTAGCTACAGCTCATGCAAACAAATAAGGGGATGAGTAATGGAGTACTCAAGTTATGGTCAGATTTCGAGCAGCGAGAGCGAAGTGCTGTTGGCGGGTTGGCGCGTCGGGCTCGAGGAAGGGGGCTGGGGGGGCATTCTGTCGGGGGGTGGGGGTAGATACCAATTGAGTGTTTTGTAAGGCGGCTAGGTTGGTGGGGGGGACTTTTGGTACTGGCAAACGTGACAGGGCGTCTGCATTAGTATGGAGTTTGCCGGGACGATATTGTATGGTAAAGTCGTAGTCCTCTAGTGTCTCTCTCCAACGTACCAAAATGGCTGAGTTGGTTTCGCACCTATGCAGCCATTGTAAAGATTGATGGTCGGTAATTATTTCGAGTTTTGCGCCCAACACAAATGGCCGGAAGTGGCTGAGTGCCCAAATGATCCCTAAGCACTCTCTCTTGGTGGCTGCGTAATTCTGTTGGGGTGGGGTGAGTGTGGAGCTGGCATACGCTATCACATGTTCCTTTCCATCTCTGAATTGAGCTAATACTGCACCTATGGCGTACAGAGATACGTCGGTATATAGACGGAAAGGTTTCTGGTAGTCAGGGAAAACGACAATAGGGGCTTGGATTAGCTTTTGATTCAAAGTGTTAAACGCGAGGTCTCTTTCAGGTGTCCAGGCGAACGGGGTGTCTTTGTGGGTAAGTTGGTGGAGGGGTCTGGCTATGGTGGCAAAGTGGGGGACGAAACGTCTGTAGTATGTGGCTAAACCTAGAAACGAACGTATTCCTTTAACCGTGGTGGGTGGGGTTTGGTTTTGTATGGCTTGAAGTTTCTTTGGATCTGGCGCAATACCATGTTCAGATATCACGTGTCCGAGAAAATCTACCTTATTCCGGGCAATCACGCACTTTGAGGGTTTTAATTTCAACCCGGCGGCTCGGATTCTTTGCAGGACTTGTCTCAACCTGAGGAGGTGTTCTTCCCAGGTTGGAGAGTACACAATAATATCGTCCAGATAGGCTAGGCAGGTTTCCCAGGTTAGGCCATGTAATACCGTTTCCATCAAACGGGAGAAAGTGGCGGGTCCGTTACAGAGGCCAAAAGGTAGGACGTTAAATTCATAGTGATGGCCACCACTAGTGGAAAATGCTGTTTTCTTTTGGTCCTCGGCTTTGATAGGCACTTGCCAATACCCTGCTTGCAAGTCGAGGGTAGTGAACCATTTGGATCCGTATAGGGAGTCAAGGGAATCGTCTATTCGGGGTAAGGGCGTAGCGTCTTTAAGGTTATGTCATTTAACCTCCTGTAATCGACGCAAAAACGGGTTGTCCCATCTTTCTTTTTGACTAAGACAACAGGGGAAGACCAGGGGCTAATGGACGGGGTGGCAATCCCGGCCTCTAACATTTCCTGGACTTGGCGTTCCTCTTCCTGACGTTGTATGGGGTTCTTTCTATGGGATGGTTGTCGTATGGGGGGGCCTGTGGTGTTAATGATGTGTTGTTCTACATCCGTCTGTCCGATTTCGGTGGGTTGTTGGGCAAAGACGTCACTGAATTCCAGCAGTAGGTCGTACATGCCGTTCTTTTGGTGGTCAGATAGTGTCTCAGGAAGAGGGGGCAATTGGAGGCTGGTAGGGGTGTCGTTACAATGTATGGGGAGGTCATCGAAAGTTTCGAGGTCTCCTATAATGAGACCTTTCGGTAATGTCAGGGGTTCCTCGGAGATATTTGCTACGAGAATGTGGTTGATACGAGCGGGAATGATGGCGGGTTGTAAGAGGCAACGATGGGGGTTGGGGGTTTGTGTTAGTGGGGGAAAATACCATGTGAGTTTGGGGTATGGGCCACAGGTTCACCCATTTTTGATGGTGGGGGGGAATTTGGCATTCATCCTGAACTACCGCTGGGCTAATGATGGTGGGGGATTGACTGGCGAGCAGGTGCTTGGTACTTATAAGGGGGGCAAGGTCACTTTGGTGGGGGTCACGCGTGAGGGGGGATTAACGGCGCGTGTGAGAGGATCAGTGGGGTGCGGTGTGAGGGGGTTAGAAAACGGGATTTGTTGGGGGGACTGCGGAGGGTTGGTGGGGGGAGCGTTGTCGGTGGCAGTAACGGTTTGTTTGGCGTTCATGTGGTTTTGGTGGTTATGTTTGTCATGAGAGGGCGAGTCAAGTGTGGGGTTGTGAAGTTTTCTAGGGGTGTGGATTGTGTGGGGGTGGAAGGGAGCTACTGACGAAAAACTGTCACAAGGGGGATTGGGGGGGTGGTGGAATTGCTGGGCATTTCTGGGGGCATGGTGGGAACATGGTTGTGTCCCTCGGTCGGCACGCATGAGGGGGGGATTAACGGCGCGTGCGGGCGGTTCAGAGGGGTGCGAGGTGAGCGAGTTAGAAAACGGGATTTGCTGGGGGGACTGCGGAGGACTGAGGACTGAGGGGACTGCGGAGGGACTGGTGGGGAAAAAGTGAGGTGTAGAACATGGGTTATTGGTGTAGGACTGGTGTATTGATTTGGGGTTGTTAACATTTCTGGGGGCATGGGGGAAACATTGTTGGGTACATCGGTCGGCATTTTCTCTGGAAACATGTGTACATAAACATTGGATAGAATTATGGTTACATATATCAGAGTCTGTCCTGAAAACATGGGAGGATTTATTCTGGACAGAGTTACGAGAATTGAGGGGATTACCGAGAGGGAGTTGCTTGGACTTGTCTTCTTTCGTTTGTTGAGGCATTTTTTTACTGAATTGAGTGAGGTTTTGAGAGATCTCGGGGCAAGGGGAGGTTTTAGGAGTCACCTTAGTGCTAGCTGCAACTTGGTAACCCTGAATCAGGGTTTGTTGAGAGGGGGGGTTGTTTTTTCTTTTTGGGAATGGGTTTCTGCGTGATTGGTTTGTCAGAGGCTTTGGGCTGGAATTTGTTTTTGAATGAGATCAGCCTTTGGCCGCAGTCAATCTGGGCCCAGAGTTTTTGAAGGAGGTCAAGTCCAAGGAAACCATCATAATGTTTACAGTTGGAGGAAAATACTGTAAATGTGTGATAACAACGAGCATGGGGGTCAGGAGTAGTTACTGATAGGGGTAAAGTGTCTCCTAGGAGATTTAAGTAAGTATCAGCAGCTGAGATGAGTTCTGTTTTGGTGTTTAACAAAGGGCCAAATCGTCGGGGATGTTTTTCATAGTAAGATTTGAACAAACATGACTTGGCAGCTCCCGTGTCGATTAGCAAGCGGACAGGAATGTCCTTGATTTTGGCCATGTAATAAATGGGGGCAGTGCGACTAGTTATGGCGTCCCCCGCCGAGCCCATCGTGGGCGGGGGATACTTTAAAAATCCTGGGAGTCGGTATCTACCTCTTCCAGGGTTTCCTCGGTATCGTCTGAGGTCATGGTATGGGGGGCAATTTCTTCCTCTTGTCCCCACTCCTCTTCATTTACAGAAATGCGAGGAGTAGAGGGGCGAGGTTTGGCAGAGTCACGAATTTGGTGGAGGGCACACTGAGCATTACAGGCAGGGAAATCATAGGGGTTGATAATGACTAAGGTAGGGTTTTTACTTTGGTAGGTGTTGTAGTTGCTGTTCCGGTTGAAGATTCTGCGTGGCTGGGACGGTTGGAACCGGGGTCTACT
The DNA here is from genome assembly GCA_037953745.1 of Lithodes maja. Taxonomy (NCBI): domain Eukaryota; kingdom Metazoa; phylum Arthropoda; class Malacostraca; order Decapoda; family Lithodidae; genus Lithodes; species Lithodes maja. Next base: position 28,874 of record JBAKBP010012317.1, on the reverse strand, counting down.
GGGTTGGGGCTTGCCGGAAGGGTAGGTGGGTCTGTTGTTGAAAGATGAGGCTGGGTAGGCATTCTTGGGGTTTTGGTGGTTGGTTTGCTGCGGGTGCGTGGGAAACCTCTTGATTGCAGCGATTTGGGTGGGTGCTTCTGTGCGCACGGCCAAAATACGTCGGATCGTGATGGTCTTTTTTTGTATCCGACGAAATCGTGCACCCGGAAATGGTCTTTTACTGCTGAGGGCAATATCGACACAAGGTTGACCAGAATTTGCTGTTCTTGTTGGATTTTGGTCAACGTGGGGAAAGAATTTTTTATGTGTTGGGCAAGCTTACTCACTGTGGCATCTAGATCGCCTTCGAATTTCGTGTCTAGGATACGGGTGTGGGCCACGAAAGCGCCCAACGAAGGCTTAATGGCTTCTATCACTATTGTGCGAAATTCGTTCCAGGTGAGATCAGGGTGCATTTGATGAGCAACCAGGGAAACGGCTTTTCCCAGGTGTATTAATGTCACGGCTATTTTTTGTGCGTCCGTGGTATAAGTCATGTCAAGTACGGGTTTCACTATGTCCATGAATATTTCGATCCCATAACTTGTTTCATCATAATTTGGGATGGAAGTGTGAGTAGGTTGCGCCATGATGTTCTCGTGTTCTAGCTGTTCCAAACTTGCAATGTAATGCAACCTTTTATCCGAATCAAGAACCACCGCTGCCGCCAATGTTATGCCCTGTTTTTCTACAGGTTTAACTTGGGTAATGTGAGTTCTGAATGACTGGGTATATAAGGCTGCATGCACAATACAAGGTATGAGGAATAGAGAACACAAAATAAACACACGGTAACACGACACAAGTTCACGTTTATTGACGTAAATAAATAAAGAGTATAGAAAGATAGTAATTCTCGCACAAAACAAAGAATAGAAGGGATCTGCTAGCATTAGCGGATCTGGATGGAGCCTAGTCTCCCACTTCCAACGTTCAGGTATATTCTTCTGATCACAGGTTTAATTAGCAAGTTTATATTTTACTGGAAGACCTCAATATATTCGTATAATTCAATGTCACTGAGTTGACCTCTTACTGGCTGGTCGCGTGCCCAAGTAGCAGCTCACAGTTAGGGTTAGACACGCGTATATTGTAGAACACTGAATCTCTAGTAACCTCATGGGGGTACTGATCTAAGTTTTATATTCTTATGGCAGAAATACGTAGAACACAAATCAGTGGGCGAACGTTAGATATCACTAGAGTTTTAATATCTGAATAAGGTAATTACGAGAGTCAAGGTCGCTTGTTAATTAAAGAGCACTGATCGCTTAGTACGTCCCAAATGGAATGGTTAAATATGAATTACACTGGGCAAGGTTTTAGCCACTTTATAGAAAGTTAATAAGTGAGTATCAAGCTAGTACTATAACACTTAGTACTAGCAACATGAATCTTGAATAGTATTGGTAGATCTGGTCCTGGTTATCTTGCTTCCGGTGATGTTAGGGGCTAACGACTGGTTCCTCGGCCGTCCAGATGGTCCAAAATGTAGGAAGTTCTGAAGTCGGATCTCTTGACGATCGTTGCTGGCTACACACTTATATACCCACGAATTTGTGTGAAGGTTATAAGGTGCACGTTAGGACTTGTACATGGACAGATGCTTCTATCAGTCTTCTCTGCCACAGAGTCTGCCGGATCTGGAATCTCACTCCGGAACAACACAAGGGCAGAGCTAGAGGTAAACTGCAGGGTAGTGACCACTGGTTGGTGTCTAGCTTTCAACTGATTTGACTGGGGGCGGGAGCTAGATTTATAGGCTCGGTTCTGGACCCTGTAGACAGTAGGGATCTCTAGTCTTATGGACTTAATTGAGCTCTCAATAGATATGGGGACTAGGTAAGATGGTATTTACTGTTGTGGCACAGGGCTATAGGAAGCCTTTATATTTTCATATAACTGAGCCTTAGTAAGAGGTACTATTTTGGCTATACTGGAAGTATTTAGGGGAGGGAGACTGGATCTACTTTGCGAGGAGGATGGGGACAGCTGTGATAGGAGCGTCTCTCTTAGATTGTGCAATCTTCATTCTATGGTATAGCTGAGGTGCTAATTTAGTGATCAGAGTATGCAAGAAAGGTAAATGGTTTATTGTGAGTTAATAGAGGTTAGTAAAGGTGTTAATCATGCATGGTTAGTTCATTGATAGGAAGAATTCCTGTGCTACCTGGCAATGACTCATAAGTCAAAACAGGGGTCAGGTATACCTCCGCGGGGGTGGGGGTCTCCCTCCTCGGGTGGGCAAAAAAGGGGGGCTGGGCGCCCTCTCTCTGTGATAGTCGTCCGGCGGCTGTGGCTAGGGGCTTGCCATATCACCAGTGTTCGTAATAACCCTCTGTGTATGAGACAGATGTGGGTGTCCTTAATACCAAAACCGAAGGTGCCTTGGCTAGCTGGTTTTACTCGGCTGGTTGTTAATTGTAGGGTTTGCTGGATGTGGTGGAGACTGGGTTGCTAACTCTGCCACATTTATCTGGAAGTATGGCAATAGAAGTTAGTTACTGGCGAGGCGGCTAGCCTCGCACCGACGACCATTGGGTGCAGTGTTGTGAATGGGTTGTAAGAGAATAGATGGCATGCAAGGGGCTAGTAAAGTTCTAATGTTGTTCTGGCCTACTAAGTGAAGGTAGGCTGGATAGGAGTATATATATAAAAGGTTGGAGAGCATTAGCAACGGACAATTCAAGGATCTTCAAGAGGTATGAGAGAGAGGCTAGGTCGGACAAGAGTAGAGAAGTGCGGGGTCTTAATGAGAGGGGGGGGGGGGGGGGAGAGTTCAAGGGCTACAGGGAAATTTTGCCCCTAAGGTCCCTGGGCGTGGGGGTGGCATTAGGCTACAATTGATATTGGAGTTTGAAAAGGCAGTAGAATACGTTAGCCAAATGCTACCGGGGAATGCAACTATGGGGTGGTATATGAGTCTGGAAAATATAGAGTTATGTGATCAATCCGAGAGGTTATGGATACTATTAGTTGGCCCTGGGAACTGCGTTTTCTGTTAAATATAAATATACCAACAACAGCGGCAGTTCGTAGGGGTACTTAGTTATTGTTTCGGGGTACTTATGACAGATACTGGTAACCAGGTTATCTTATACAATCTCTGGTTGGGGTAAGAGGTGTATGACACGAAGTAAATTGGCATAGTGTGGACTGTGGATACGAAGGAGGCAAGGGGAAGACGTATGACAATTGTGGAAAAGTAAATGGAAAAAGGTGAACACAATGGCGGATAAAATACTTAACCTAAGGATTGAATACATAGATTTATGGGGCGATGGGTCTTCAGAAGCTTAGTCTGGCAAGACAAGATGTTGGGGAATGTTAATATTAATACTTAATTACTAGAGGAACAATGCAAGGGGCGACTGAACCCGGGTTACATATATCTATACTCGTCATGGGAAATGATATACGAGGTCTAGGGACAAGCATGGGTGTTTTAACTTCTAAGATATATAACATCTACTTCTCGGATGTAAGAACATACATAGATATAATTATGGCTGTCTGATGTATTGGCATTGGCTCAACATAGGGACAGGGCATGGGTGTTTTTAATATGAATGTATATTCCTGTTCATCATCTTTGTAGTTAGGGGTGTAGGACACGAGGGGTAGTGTACGTGAGGTGTGGAAAATGGTCAGTTTAGAAAAGGTAGGTGGGTGCGGCCCGGAGCTGTTTAGCCCTGCGGGCTTGGGCCTGTCTGAAATGGCTGGCTCGGACAGCTGGTCCTTTCGTTCTGTGGTCCTTTCGTTCTGTGGACCTTTCTTCCGGGTGTTTCTGTGTGGTGTTCGCTCGTGGCTTCTGTGGTGGGCTTCTTGTTCTGGGGCATTTTAGTAACAATTGGACTTAACCTGTTGTAGGTTGTAAAGTTCAAAGTTGTGGAAAGCAGAACAACCCCTTTATCTTCCGTGACACTATTCTGATTTACTGTGAGTAGAGAGAAGCGGGATTGGCGAATGAGTGATATACAGTATAATGGATAGAGGAAAAAAATAAATGGAAAGAGCCTGGACGTGCAGAAAAGAGAGGAACTTGAAAAGGAAGGAAATTTAATTAATACCCAAATCACAATTATCAAAAATTGGTGCTATGCTAAGGCAGCAATTTTTTTTCTTCAGAACTGCAATTAATTTAACGAATACTATATATAGTAGGCTACATAAATACTACAGTATGTTGTCAAAGTTTATCACTTATATGGGGAAATATTGGAACAAGTAGAGTGTTTTAAATATCTAGGAGGAACGATAAGCAGGAGTGGAGGTATGGAAGTGGAGGTAAAACAGAGAGTGTGTGAAGGAAGGAAGGTTTTCGGAGCAATGGGAAGTATGTGGAAGATGAGAAATCTTGGAGTGAAAGTAAAAAGTGCACTGTATCAAGGAATTGTTGTGCCAACAGTGATGTATGGGGCTGAGACATGGGCTCTGAAGAAAAAGGAGAAAAGAGGGCTGGATGTGATGGAGATGAGCTGCTTGAGGAGTATCTGTGGAGTTACTCGTAGAGACAGATTGAGGAATGAAGAGATACGTAGGAGAGTGGGGCAGCAGGAACATTTGTCAGCTAGAGTGGACAGAAGGGTGCTGAGCTGGTATGGTCATGTTGAACGAATGGGAGATGAAAGGCTTACAAAGAGAATATGTGAGTCAGGTACAAGGGGAGATAGAAGGGCAGGAAGACCCCCATTGAGATGGAGAGACTGTGTAAGAAAGGCTTTGGATGATAGAGGAATGACTATAGATCAGGCAGGGGAAGTGGTGGTGGACAGGAGTGAATGGAGAATGCTTGTGAATAGTTGAGTGAACACGTGGTCATTTGGAGTAAGGGGTCGGGCGCAAGTTGGACTAGATAATAGTCCATCAGGCGCCTGGCCCGGGGAGACGATTAATATGAAGGGTGTGCCTGGAAGTGTGGTGGGAGGGCTTGTGGCTTTGGCTCCGCTGCATGTCTGCCTGCCGAGATCGGAACCTCTCCGGGTGGTCAGGGGCCGGGGGAGTGCTGGAGCGACCTTGGTAACCCTGGTCTCTGGGTCTTCTCCTGGGTGACCTGGATGTGTGAGAGTTTGTGTTTTTTATCTGTGCTTATTTTTTGTTTTATGTTGTTTTTGTGTTTTCCCTGTTCTTGCTCTGTCTTGAGTCGGCTACCCCCAAAATGGGGATTGGGCCTGAGCATATAGATAGATAGATAGATAGATCCTTGAAGCTTTCTTTAGCTCCGTCGAGCTTAGAGTAGGCTACGATACCAAGAGAAGTGAACTAATAGGCTACAATTACACAGTGAAGCCTTGTTTCTTTGCTAATTTAGCTGGAGACTAATGTTCGTCAAAGCGTATGTTATGCATATTATACGATCTTCAAATATAATCCTTGTTGCATAGGATAAGGATATAGCTAAATACAAATATTGTTTCTGCGTGTAAGTGTCAGAAAACGATAAGTATTTTAGGCTATTATAACTAAAAATTACTTCTGCACCGGAAAGAATAGTTAAGTTTTATTTTCCGAATGTGCATGAATCTACATTAGTTACCCATGATAAACTAGGTTCTCTGAAAGAAAATATGCTAAAAGAAAATGAAGCATGGAAAATTCAAGGGTAAACTAAAGCTCCTTTTTATGCAATTGTAACTACTGTATGCGTTTCACTTTCTTGGCCTCTGAAAAATAATCTTGCTACTTCATGGAATTGTCTGTTTCATGTGTCCATATTATTGAGTTTGGTAAAAAATCAGTGTATGGCCTTCTCTCCCCCCAACCCCCTATTTTTTTTTTTTTTTTTTATGTAGCTCAAGAAAAGGGAAATGCTTAAAAAACCCTGTTTGTCATTTAGGAGACCATATGAATTCACATGTTTTCGTAATCGAGAATGAACAAAAAAATTGATTTTTGAGCACAGCCTAAACAGTAAATACAAAATACACTATGGATATCAATTTACATAGCCTAGCTGGTCATTAACCTAACCTAACATGGGGGCTGCCGCCCCCAGACCCCTGCTGATTTAAAGTCATTAACCTAACCTCCTAACCAAACCTGGGGGCTGCCGCCCCCAGACCCCCGCTGTTCTTAGGTCATTAACCTAACCTGGATGGTCTTAGGTCATTATAACCTAACCTAACAATCTAACCTAAAATGTAAACAAACATCCGTGGACTTACTCCGATACTGCACGCTACACAAAGTTTTGCATTTTGTTTAATATACACTTCCCGGGTCATTTTAACAGTTCTATTGCTTCTATATATCATATAATACAACATAGAAATAAGTTTTTAATAACTAGAAAAAAGGCCATCGATTGAACATTTACGTTTAGTTTTACTTGGGTAAATCTAGACACAATTATAAACGAAAAACGTAGAAATACTATAGGCCTATATCTCAGTCTTCAAAATACAGTGGGAAAGAAAATTCCTTTTCATAAATCAGCACTTACTTTCCTAGTGTTTATTCGGAATGCTATAGACAATTGCGTCCTCCCATCAACAGTTCATGTAGCCTATACGGCACAAAATCACTCTTTCATCAATCACAACCTATGGCAACACGCGTCACGCACGCACGTCTTATCTAAGTTTAGACCGTTAGTGGATAATTATGCTGAGGGATACTCTAATGTAGCGTTATATGCACAAGAAGGATTCGTTCGGATTGGTACACATGTTATGCCTTATTTGATATATTTAGCTCCCTTATAAATGTACAGTTACCCACGTAAGTTCTGTTCCTCGTGGTGATCTCATGTATGAAAGTAAACTTACAGTAGTATGAATGAATTGCTCTAGGCTATATAGGCTCTGAATATGTCTTGAATCATTTTCAGAGAGTGGGCGTTATATAGGTAGCGCCAACGAACTTATCAATAATCTTGATCCCTGACCTATCTGTAACTCAAAAGGGCCTAGACCCTAGAGCAAATTGGCTGTAAATATCCACACCTACTGCATTTCCTGGTGGACGCTTTCCCAAATGATAGAAACGTCTGCCTGATTGCTTTAATTCATTTTGAGTTATACAAAATTAAGGGGTCAAAATTATTGTCAAGTTTGCTGGCGCTACCTATAGTAAGTTATATGGCCAAACCATTATAAATCTGTGTAGGCACCGTTGAATTTATGAATCTCTCCAAATCACCGTTGAGTGTCCATGTTTCGCAACTCAACAAGAAGACCGGAAGCACCAGCAATTGACCACTTGCGAGTTTCGAGCTATAAGGAAGTTGTGAGCCATAAACATCGATATTAAACTTAAATGCATATATAGACTATAGTGTAGGTTTCTGATGGATGGAAAGTATGTTGAATGGGGTTTTATGTATTTATAGATGTACTAAAACTGTATTATTATGTTTTTTACAACAACCAACTTCACATTTAAACTCAATTAATGAAATCAACAAATAGGCTACATGTGGCACTCCGAGGACTCGAGCCCAGGATACTCACATTGAAATTCCGTGCACTATGCATTACGCTAGCTGGTAATTCTGTTAAATATCGATGTCTACCGTTCCAACTTCCTTATGGAACAAAACTCGATCGCAAGTTGGCAATTTGAAAGATCTGTAACTTAGTCCTTCATCATAGGTATCGGCGTTACCATATACTCTTATTGAGAGAATCCTTAAGGGGGTAGTGCTTGTTTTTTGGTCTATGTATATACAGTATAGGCCTACAGTATATATTAACTTATTTTTGAGTTTCCTCGCTAGACCTCCACCAAGCTTAAAATAACACCCCCTAAACCCCTTTTCAAGATAAATTTGTATATTTTTCGGTAGACACGGGTTTCTTCTAAATTTACAGGCTTGCTATTGCTCGCCAGGAAAATATTGACACCTAAATGGCATGATAGGTCTTAATATTGACAAAGAAATAGGGGGAAAGGTCTTATAATCGACACACTAATGGAACGAATGTCTTAAAATCTCAAAACTAATATGCTGAACTTGAGGGAGAATTAAGGGGGTCCATGAAAAGCAGCTACCTCCCCCATAACTCCATATGCTAGGCCGAGGCTGTGAACAATATCGTGGCCTGACCCACCACTGTTTTAAGGGAGCCCACCTCACTTTTTTTCTCTTTCTCTCCCTCTCTCTCTGGTTTGTATCCGTTCAGCCTACTGTTTTAAGAAATTTACCCCCATCCAGCATATATATATATTTTTGTTTTGACAGCAAGCTAAATTTTTACATTTTTAGATAGAAAAATGTCTCCGGCGAAGCCGGATTTCTCCAAACAATGCTGGCTCGCTATCGCTCGCCAGGAAGAAATCGACACTTGGATGGGGATAAACGTCTTAAAACAGTTGACTGAATGGGGCCGAATGGATACAAGCCAGGGAAAGAGAGAAAAAGAGAGAAAGATATCAAAAGCCGGTGACCTCCCTTAACTCGTTCAGTACCAGGGACGTCCTTTTCATCATATTTGGCATCTATTAGATGATTTTATTCAGCTTAGGAAGGACCTCTAGCAATAATAAGGCTTCAAACTATCTCAACCTACCCTTTTAACTACCACAGATCCTTCTTAAGCTGCATAATATCGTATAAATATAGCTAGTTTAAAATACCAGACACGTCGCTGGTACTCAAGGGGTTAAGGATCTCAATACCAAGATATATAGGGAATCATTCACGGTTAAGGGCGTAGGGATGCAGCGACCCCACCGCCCGCCACTTTGGTGGTGCAATCAGCCTCTGGAGCAGTGGACCACTGGTTCCTATCTTCAGAAAATTCCTGTGCTTGGTAGGCTTCCAGCCAGGGCCCCACTGGGGTAAATAAAATAGCAAAACAGTGGTGGAACTGCCATCCGGGTGAGGGACTGCTCTGGGTCTGCTCCTTCAGTGTTCATGGTCATAATCCACTTAGTGGAAATGGCACTGTGGAGTGGGTCAGTTGGGGCATGTCTGGGAGCCTGGAGGCAGTTTCTGCCATGGACATCCCTTTTGGGGTGCTTCCTCTGGAAGCGGGGCGTCAGATTTGATGATTGATGATGATGATTAAGGGAGAGGTAGTCGCTTTTTCTGGACCCCCTTCTCCCTCATGTTTAGTATATTAGTTTTGAGGTTTTAACCCGGGAACTGCAGGAAGACTCTTAAGAGTTCCCCCGGCGGACTGCGGGAAGACTCTTAACCCGGGAGCTGCGGGGAGACTCTTAACCTCTGAAGTGCGCACGGGGGTAAATGAAAACCTCCCCCTGTGCTGACGTATTTGAGGTTTTTCGTCACTAAAATATTCATTGTACCATTAATAGCATTAATAATTATCCATATGCGCCTATTATGGGTTGATTATAAAGGTATTAACCTGAAACAACAATAAAACGAGTGAAAACAGCGTTTGGATGGTCAAAATCGGAGATATAGCCCGCGAGTTGTATAATCTATGGGTGAGGCAAACTCCTTTCCCGCCAATTTCCCCCAAGGCCACTGAGACACAGTCGATCGATACTCTCTCTCTCTCTCTTGCACTCGATGGCCATCAGTGATGACAACACCCTGCTTGCAACTCGCTAATGTTAGCACGAAAATATACCTCAGAATAAGGGAATAATAGGGAAAATAGGTGATAACTGAGGAATAGGAGGAAAGTGGGGAAGGAGGGGAGGTAGAGGACTGAGATTTTGCATGGCCCAGGGGCCAAAAAAAAAAAAAATAAATAAAATAAAATAAAATAAAAAAAAAAATTTTTTTCGATGTAAAAAGTTGATTTTTAATTTTACTTACTCCAGAGAGTCTTCCCGCAGTCCGCCGGCCGAACTCTAAAGAGTCTTCCCGCAGTTCCCGGGTTAAGAGTTCCCCCGGCGGACTGCGGGAAGACTCTTGAGTAAGTAAAATAAAAAATCAACTTTTGACATAGAAAAGAAAAATTATTTTTTATTTTTATTTTTTTATTTTTTTATTTTTTTTTTGGCCCCTGGGCCATGCAAAATCTCAGTCCTCTACCTCCCCTCCTTCCCCACTTTCCTCCTCTCCTTCAGTTATCACCTATTTTCCCTATTATTCCCTTATTCTGAGGTATATTTTCGTGCTAACATTAGCGAGTTGCAAGCAGGGTGTTGTCATCACTGATGGCAAGCGAGTGCAAGAGAGAGAGAGAGAGTATCGATCGACTGTGTCTCAGTTTCCTTGGGGGAAATTGGCGGGAAAGCAGTTTGCCTCACCCATACATTATACAACTCGCGGGCTAGATCTCCGATTTTGACCATCCAAACGCTGTTTTCACTCGTTTTATTGTTGTTTCAGGTTAATACCTTTATAATCAACCCATAATAGGCGCATAAGGATAATTATTAATGCTATTAATGGTACAATGAATATTTTAGTGACGGAAACACCTCAAATACGTCAGCACAGGGGGACGTTTTCAATTACCCCCATGCGCACTTGTTAGGTTAAGAGTCGGGGGGAAAAAAAAATCAATTTAAAACATAATTTTTTTTTTTTTTTGCCCCTGGGCCATGCCAAATATCACTCCTCCACCTCCCCTCCTTCCCCAGTTTCCTCCCCTCCTTCAGTTATCACTTATTTTCCCTGTTATTCCCTTTTCCTGTGGTCTATTTTCGTGCTAACATTAGCGAGTTGGTAGCAGGGCGTTGTCATCACTGTTAGCAAGCGAGTGCAAGAGAGAGAGAGAGAGAGAGAGTATCGATCGACAGTCTCTCTCCAGAGGTGGAGAAAAGTGGTGGACTGGGAGGTTGCCTCAGCCATACATTGTGTAACTCCCGGCCTGTATCGCCGATTTTGACTATCCAAACGCTGTTTCCACTTGTTTTATTGTTGTAACAGGTTAATATTTATAATCAACCTATAATAGGCGCATATGGATAAGTATTAATGCTATTTATGGTAAAATAAATATGTTAGTGATGGGAACAGCTCAAATACGTCAGCACAGGAGTGTGGTGTCTCATACCTCCCATGCGCACTTCAGAGGTTAAGAAGTCCGTTCCGTTAGTTTGGCGATTTTGAGACCTTTCGCTCTATTTCTTTGTCAATATTAAGACCTTTCGTGCAATTTAGGTGTCTATTTTCGTCCTCGCAGCGGGCCTGAAATTTTAGAAGGAACCGGCTTTTGGTTGGAACATTTTTCTACAGAACAAATTTACAAATTTATATTGAATGGGGGTCTAGGGGGTGTATTTTTAAGCTTGATGGTGGTCTAACGAGAAAACTACAAAAATACATTATTAAATATATACAATGGTAAAAAAACAAGCACTAGCTTACCTCCTTAAATTAAATCATTGTTCATTACCGATTTAATTTTTTGTTTAGTTGTAAAGCGATATTACTTGCAGAACGATATCAAAATGTGTTTATAACCCCATGCTCATGGTTGTGTTAAGGGGACCGACCTGCCTTTTCTCTGTGGGTTTTATCCATTCGGCTCCATTCAGCCACTGTTTTAAGACGTTTTGCCCCATTCGAGTGTCAATTTCTTCCTGGTGAGCGGTAGCGAGCCAGCATATTTGTTTTTGTGAGCCGGCTAAATTTGTAAGTACATTTTTCGATAGAAAAATTTCTCCGGCGAAGCCGGATTTCTCTATACATTGCTGGCTCGCTATCACTCGCCAGGAATAAATCGACACCTAGATGGGGATAAACGTCTTTAAACAGTAGGCTGAATGGGGTCGAATGGATAAAAGCTAGAGAAAAATAAACAGAACAATAGGGAAAACCCATGGACTATGGTCAAATGGGTGAATGGCAAGCCTCGCTACTCTAGGGAAGGCGAGCAGGTTCACCCTAGACCGAGAAACCAGCCAGGAATTAAAGGTAGGGTCAAGGATACTGGCCTCAATACCATCAAAGGCCCCGACTAGCTAGGGTGTTTGCCACAGGATTCAACCCTAGTGTTACTGCTGAGAATCTCAAGACATACTTGGCTGATAATCTACATATAAATATAGAGGTAAGACAGCTGACCACCCTCTCCAGGTCCACTACCTGTGCCTCCTTTTGTATAACTAGCGAATGTCCAGATCCAGATGTTTTCATGAATCCTGACCTGTGGCCAGAAGATGCATATGTCAACTGGTACAGAGAACCAAGACAATATCCCAATGAGGACAGTGCAGAGGCTTCTGGGACTTGGAGGCATCGCACACCACTATCCAACTCGCAGTAATGGAGGGGATACCAACAACAGCAGCAAGTATAAAAGTAACTTCATACAATTAAAATGTAAAACTTGCAAACTAAACAAACCAAAATTGGGACAAGGACAATATAAAGTCAAATTAAATTATCAAAATCGCTATGTGGAAACAACGCTTACTAAAATGAAAACTATTAAATAAAAGAACACAATCCACACTCCCCAAAACAAAGAGGAATCTCCTGTTGCGACCTGACATCGTATCTACATTAAGGACCAGTGACATAGTCTGCCTTCAGGAAACCTGGTACACAAAACAGGACTTAGGTAATTTGAACATATTAGATAAAGATTTCCATGGGTACGGGGTCTCCACTACGGACACACGTGATGGTATTGTGGCAGGTCACCCCCCAGGGGGAGTTGCAATAATGTGGAGATCGTGCCTAGATAGTGTAATTAAAACCATTGAGACAAATTTAAGCTGGTGTGCGGGAATACAGCTGGAAGTGGGACACAGAAAATTTGCAATATTTTGTGTTTACTTACCGTATCAGTGTGCAGAAAATGAAGAACTTTATTTGGAAAAGTTAGGGGAGCTTGGTGGCCTAATTTCTGAATTAGAGATAACGTGTTACTCAGTGGTAGGTGATTGGAATGCTACCCCTCACGAGTTGGGTGGTTCCATGTTTGCTAAACATATGTTAAGGTTTTGTGAGGAGCAAGGTTTAATTTTGTCCTCCAAAAACCTGCTTCCAGAAAATAGCTATACATATGTTAGTGAAGCATGGGAGACCAGGTCGTGGCTTGATCATGCAATCTCTAGCTCTGACTTTCATGACTCTATCTCAGAAATGGCCATAAGATACGACATTACGGATGACGACCACATACCTATAGAATTAACAATCCAAATTAATAAAGCACCGGAAATAACAGAAACTAGCAATAGCATCAAGGCAAAAGTTCCATGGAATGTAATCTCAAATGAAGAGTGCCAAATGTACTGTGATAAAACCAAAGACTTATTAAATAGGGTGCAATATGATGGTAATGGTGTAGCACAATGCAGGGATCCAAAATGTAGTGATGCACAACACAGAAAGGACATTATTAAATTTTACAATAGTATAATAGATTCTTTATCAAAAGCGGGGGAAAGTATTTTTAATAGCCATAAATATAAGTCCTCATTCAATAAGCCAGGTTGGCAAGACTATGTGGCTGACCTGTATCAGGCCTCCAGAGATGCTAGGTCTCATTGGCTTGAAGTAGGTCAGCCTAGACAGGGGCCTATATTTGAACTTCACAAAAGAGCAAAGGCTAGGACCAAATATGCCATTAGATTTATTAAGCAAAATGAAAACCAATTAAGGAAGGAAGCCCTTGCAAAGAGTCTGGCAGAAAAGGATACTAACTGTTTTTGGAAGGACATCAGATCCATGCAAAATTGTAACACACCATTACCTGTCAGTGTTGAGGGGGTTACGGGTGAAGAGAACATTGCTGACTTATGGAAAACTCATTTTAAGGAACTACTTAACAGTGTAAACCAAAGGTCTACTAATGGTGCAATTCAATATGTGAAAGATAGTAATTATGAAGACATTAAAGTGACTGAAAGTGATCTTGAGAATGCCATAAGAAAACTTAACCTAAATAAAGCTTGTGGGCTGGATGGTATATATGCAAAAACATCTTAAATATGCAGATAAGTTGTTAATAGATAAACTTAGTTCTTGCATCACCAGTCTATTTACGCATGGTGTCCTGCCGGAGTCTATGATATCCGTAATACTTGTTCCTGTCATTAAAGATAAATCAGGTAAAATTACAGCAAAAGACAACTACCGCCCAGTAGCACTTGCTAGTGTGGTGAGTAAGGTAGTTGAAATGATAATGCTAGAAAGAATGTCTGCATATATTGTCACCAGCAGCAATCAGTTTGGCTTTAAGAAAAATCACGGCACAGACCAATGCATATATGTGCTGAAAGAAGTGATTGATACATACAACAAGCTAAATAGCTCAATTTTCTCTTGTTTTCTTGATGCAAGTAAGGCTTTTGATAGGGTGTGTCACAAAACCTTATTTGAAAAATTAGTTAACAGGGGAGTGCCTAGCTATATTGTTAGGATACTTATTTTCTGGTATGCTAATCAAAAAATGTGTGTAAGATGGGGCAACATCCTGTCAGGATCTTTCGCCGTAACCAATGGTGTTAGGCAGGGGGGGATATTGTCTCCGTATCTTTTCAACGTCTACATGGATGATCTTAGTCTGGAGCTGAACAAGACTCGCACTGGGTGCTGTATTGGCAGCACCATTGTAAATCATCTCATGTATGCTGATGACCTAGCCTTAATCGCGCCCTCTGGAGCAGGACTGGATAAATTATTAAGAGTATGTGAACAATTTGGAATCGAACATTCAGTCAAATTTAATCCTATAAAGAGCAATATCATAATATTTAAATCTAACCTTCTATTGAAATCAAAGCTACCTAAATTCCATTTGTATGAAGAAATTATAGAAGAAGTAAGTAAAGTAAAGTATCTAGGACACTATATTTCATGTGATCGCTCAGATGATGAGGATATGGGTCGTCAGCGAAGGCAACTTTACATGCAGGGAAATTCAATGTTAAGAAAATTTCATATGTGCACATGGGATACAAAAATAACATTGTTCAACTCCTACTGCTCACCAATGTATACAGCACAACTATGGTGGAACTATAAGAAAATTACAGTGAATAGACTAAGTATCTCATATCACAATATCATGAAAATGTTTCTGGGGCTCTCAAAATATGAGAGTACAAGTACGCTATGTGCCTATATGAACTTACACTGTTACAAATCACTCATTAGAAAGCTAACATATAAATTCATTCAGCGCCTTAACACTTCTGAGAACAGGATCATTAAAATGCTACAAACTCCAAGCATAGTGTACACCTCCAGGATCCAGGCACACTGGAGGAAGTTGCTCTATATTTAAACTTAAGTAATGATTTCAGGTCTGCTACTCTACAGAATTAGCATACCGGTACTGATCCTCATAGTGCAGTACAGTACCGATATTCCTATACTGTACTGTAGCAACATACTGTACCGGAAGCTAAATGATGTGAGGCATGGTACTGTACATAATTAGGACAGTGGTTTTGGTAACACAGTAGTTTGATGACCACTGTTTTTGGTTGAGGCAGTGCTGTGAACTACATGATAGCAAGCTGGGTATTATTTAATTTCTTTTTATTTTATGTAGCCTATGTACAGTAGCTTATATATATTTATATATATTTATGTTACTGTAAGGTATATATGGACCCCAGTATGGTCCCCTCTGTACTGTGTGAGTCTGAAATAAAGTATTATTATTATTATTATTATATTATAATAGCAGGTCACCCCTTTAAGGTGTGTTAATCTTGCTACAATAACTACGAAATCCTAATCCTTTCAAACCGATTACGAAATTTGGAATATATTCTGTTAAACAACTAATTCATATGATTCTTTTAAGTACATACATCATAGATGAAAAGTATATGAAATGTAACAAGGTGGTATCTTCGAAATAATAGGCCTTGTGAACAAAACATAACTAGAAGAACAAGAAAATCTAACATATTATTTGTGTACCTATATATTAATTTATATTTTATTATTCTTCAGGTACAGGAGAGAACCCTTGTTTCACTTGAGCTCCCCTTCACTTTTTTTTGTGAGATCCAGAGCACCTCTCTAAGGAAATCAAGCAACAACAGGTCCAGCGACCCCTCTGTAGGGGACTTCTGGAATTTGAGGCTATAAAGACCGATGTAGAAATAGCCTTTTGCTGGCTTCATCGATGATGATGTGAAGGGTAGATCCAGACAATGTCTTACAAAGGAGTACAACGAAATACAAAGGAAAACAATAAGAATATATCTGTTCATCCTTAAGAGGCTGTTTGTAACTACCTAACCTAGGGGTCCTGATGTGGCGGCGTCTACGTCGTGGGACCACCTCCCGGAGCTGCCAACCGCGGATGGCTGCCGACCCTCCACGGCCGGAGACAAGATCAATCGACCAGTGGAGGACAACCGGATGCCGGCCGCGGGGAGCAGTTTCGGGAGCCAAACCGTCACAACTATCCCCTGCCCCCCCCCTGGGGGCACGGGTCCTTGGAGTGGCTTCGGTCGCGCTGGGAATTTCCACACCTCTCACACCACACACACATCACACAGTTTTTCCTACACCGAGAAATGACTCTCCGGCTGTCATTTCTTGAAGACTTCTTCTAGCCGGAGACATTGAGAGCAACCCAGGACCCACGTACACATACATATGTCCAACTTGCTCAAAACCCATCACTTCGAGTCACCACACTAAGGGTTCAGTTCTCTGCAATTCATGCAGGAACTGGACCCACTTCACCTGTACAACACTTGCCTCCAAGAAACACTACACGAACACCTGGACCTGTTCCTCATGCCCCTCCCTCTCCCAGTCAAATCCCTCGCCTAAAACCCGTCCACCTCTCCTCCCCAACCCACCTAGCCTTCCCATATCATCCACTCCTCCCCCTAAAACCCGTCCACCTCTCCTCCCTAACCCATCTAACCTTCCCATACTATCCACATCCTCAACTCAACACACCATACCCCATCCTAATCCATTCCAACCCCCATCTCCTGCTCCCCAATCCCCACCCCCACCTCACCCATCCCAACCTCCAGCCCCTCCCTCACCCCCACCCAATCCTCGTGCAGCAGCACCCAACATACATCGTGCACATAACATTAACATTCTCCAATTGAACATAGATGGCATTAACACAAAGAAACACGAACTCTCACACTTCATCAAACAACACAACATCCAAGAAACAAAACTCCGCACAACACAAAAAACACCCACATTTCATAATTTCACCACCATCAGACAAGACCGGGCTGTCGGCGGGGGCGGTGGACTCATCACCCTGGTACACAATGAAATATCATACATAGTAACCAGTGTACAAATCAAATCCCTCCTCCCCCCAAATGATAACACAACAGAAATACAATCAATTAAAATACGCACTGGCAACAAATCCAACATAACCATCATAAACACATACATCCCTCCCCAAACATCCCCTACAGTACCAAATGAATACAGACCACACTTACAACACATCACAAACACCCCACACATCATCCTGGGTGGTGACTTCAACGCCAAGACGTCGGCCTGGTTTGTCGACAACCCTGACACAGACAGAGGGCTGGTACTACAAAACCAAACAGATAACCTCATCATCCTTAACGACATCCATCAACATACCCATATTCTTCACCAAGCCCTCTATAACCCATCATCTCCAGACATCACCTTTTGCTCCCCAGAACTCGCCCCCACAACATCCTGGAGGGTGGTCAGAACCTTAGGCTCTGACCACCTCCCGATCATTATCACCACCAAAACCAGACTCACCCCAGCTAGCCACAAACACACATACACCAATTATAAAAGAGCTAACTGGGAAGCATTTACAAATGAGACCGAACAACACTTCACAACTCTAAACAGTACACCCATCACTAACATCAACAATGCTGTACACATACTCAATAAAACTATCCAAAACGCTGACAAGAAACACATTCCAAGAGGTAACAGAAAAAGACACAACCCCAACTTCACACCAGAAATTCAAAACCTCATCAGACAACGCGACACACTGAAACACTCCCCAGCACCCCACACACAAGACATCACACAACAAATTCAAGCACTCAACACCCAAACTAACAACAAAATACAAGAACAACAAAAACTAAATTGGAATAACTTCCTACAAACACTTGATCACAAAACAAACCCCAAAAAACTCTACAAAACACTAAACAGCATCACACTTTCCAACAGCAACACAACACAATCACATGCTGCAATCACAACAACAGACTCTACTCCTTCATGTAAACAACAAGCAAACACTCTCATCAATCACTTCTCACATGTCAGCCACCTAAAACCTCACAAAGACGACCGACGTGTCATCCGACGTAAGAGACAATTCCCCACAGACCCTGACTATACACCCTTCACCAATCACCAGACAAAGCATATCATCAACAATCTCAAGCACTCACCCACCTGTGGCCTAGACAACATAAGCAACATACACCTCAGACACCTGGGACCACAAGGCATACAAACACTCACTAACATATCAAACTACAGCTATTCACACAACACAATACCAGACATTTGGAAGCATGGTATCATCATCACATTCCCCAAACCCAACAAAGACCCCACGCTACCCTCCTCGCACCACCCCATTACACTCCTTTGCTCCCCCTCCAAAGTCATGGAACGCCTAGTATTACAACTAATTACACCCGACCTACCCCTAGCTCCAACACAACATGGCTTTAGGCCACTGCACTCCACAAACACTCTTCTCACAGACCTTACACAAAGAGCTTTTGACGGCATCAACTCAGCTAGACCACCACACAGATCACTATTAGCCACACTCGACATTAGTAAAGCCTTCGATGCCATCCCACGCCACAACCTAACAAACAAAATCTACAACACAAACATGCACAACAACACAAAAAGGTGGCTGGCCAACTTCCTAGCAGGCAGATGTGCACACGTATCTTTTGCCGGTCAGTCATCTAAAATCAGAAACTTTCCAAACGGAGTCCCACAAGGATCCGTCCTATCGCCCGCACTCTTCAATCTGTACATGCACGATATAACTACACCCAATACTCCCCAAATAAACTTAGCCTCCTATGCAGATGACATAACACTCACATGCACACACCATGACCCAAGAAGAGCAACAGATCTCCTTCAACCCTATCTCAACACACTACATGGCTAGTGCACTACAAACAGACTTAATCTAGCCCCAGCCAAATCCACCGCAACCCTGCTCACAAGCTGGACAGGTGAACACGAATACATCCCTCAACTCACCATAAACAACACACCCCTAACACATACACACACACCCAAAATCCTAGGAGTAACATATGATACTCATATGACATTCAAACAGCACACCACAAGCATTAAAAAGAAACTGACACCCAGACTTAACGCCCTCAGGTCACTTGCTCACACAAAATTTGGACACAACAAAGAAACTACCACCACAGTATATAAACAATACATAAGATCAGTAATGGAATACGCAAGCCCAGCCTGGGCTTCTAACCTAGCTGAAACACATCATAAGACCTTACAGACTATTCAAAACAAAGCCCTGAAGATCATTACAGGCTGCACAGCTACTACACCCACAGATCATCTACATCAAGAAACCAAAATCCTCAAAGTCAAAGACCATCTGGACATGAGAGGCACTCAATTCCTGGCAGCAGCCTCCACGAACCAAGACCACCCACTAAACTACATGGCAACACACCCACAGACACCAAGAAATATCAAAACGACACCCAGCACACGGTATCACACACAATTATTGTCCTCTCTCCCTCCCTGCCCACCCCGAACCAACTTCCAGAAGCACATCCATACTCATATCTCTCGCCAATCCATCCACTCACTCACAGACAACACGCAGCTGCATGCACGACCTCCCGAAATCCATCCTTCCGAATCCTCCCTCCCTCGCGAGGACAGAGTCCACCTGGCCAGGCTGAGATGCGGACACCATCCAGCTCTCCTGAGCTATCAGAAGAGACTGGATGACTCCGTTGTCGACGCCTGCCCGGGATGTAACACAGCACCCCATACCATTAAACACATCATAGAAGACTGCATTTCACACAACCACTTACGCCAACAACACAACCTACACTCAATGAGAGCTCTGTGGGAAAGCCCGATCGTGGCCATGGCCTTCCTCAGGGACTCGGGGCTGTTCGGCCAGGCAGCTTAGGGAACAAAAACAACAACAACAACCTAACCTAGGCTATGAGAAAAAGGAAAGGGTACCACAGTATAAAGTAATGTTATTCGTTTGTAAAGGAAAGGGTACCACAGTATAAAGTAATGCTATTCGTTTGTAAAGGAAAGGGTACCACAGTATAAAGTTATGCTATTCGTTTGTAAAGGAAAGGGTACCACAGTATAAAGTTATGCTATTCGTTTGTAAAGGAAAGGGTACCACAGTATAAAGTAATGCTATTCGTTTGTAAAGGAAAGGGTACCACAGTATAAAGTTATGTTATTCGTTTGTAAAGGAAAGGGTACCACAGTATAAAGTTATGCTATTCGTTTGTAAAGGAAAGGGTACCACAGTATAAAGTAATGCTATTCGTTTGTAAAGGAAAGGGTACCACAGTATAAAGTTATGTTATTCGTTTGTAAAGGAAAGGGTACCACAGTATAAAGTTATGCTATTCGTTTGTAAAGGAAAGGGTACCACAGTATAAAGTTATGTTATTCGGCTGTAAAGGAAAGGGTACCACAGTATAAAGTTATGTTATTCGTTTGTAAAGGAAAGGGTACCACAGTATAAAGTTATGTTATTCGTTTGTAAAGGAAAGGGTACCACAGTATAAAGTTATGCTATTCGTTTGTAAAGGAAAGGGTACCACAGTATAAAGTTATGTTATTCGTTTGTAAAGGAAAGGGTACCACAGTATAAAGTTATGCTATTCGTTTGTAAAGGAAAGGGTACCACAGTATAAAGTTATGTTATTCGTTTGTAAAGGAAAAGGTACCACAGTATAAAGTTATGTTATTCGTTTGTAAAGGAAAAGGTACCACAGTATAAAGTAATGCTATTCGTTTGTAAAGGAAAGGGTACCACAGTATAAAGTTATGTTATTCGTTTGTAAAGGAAAGGGTACCACAGTATAAAGTTATGCTATTCGTTTGTAAAGGAAAGGGTACCACAGTATAAAGTAATGCTATTCGTTTGTAAAGGAAAGGGTACCACAGTATAAAGTTATGCTATTCGTTTGTAAAGGAAAGGGTACCACAGTATAAAGTTATGCTATTCGTTTGTAAACGCAGTTAAAACATTCAGTCCCACTGACATCCTTTTCATTGTATTCTGGCGACTACTAGGCGCTTTTATTTAGTTTAAGAAGGGACTCTAGCAATTAACAGGCTTCTAAGTATCACAATTAACTTTTTTTACTCCTACAGATCCTTCTTAAACTGCACACAATCGTTTAAATATAGGTAGAATCAAATAAAAGTGGCGGCGCCGGTACAGAAGGGGTTAATCGGAAGTTAAGTACGATATGACGATTGAATAATTTTGTGATCAGGTGACTTTTTAAGATTTACCTGCAACAATACTCAGCTGACGGTAACAAGCTTTATGAAAAATATTACGTTGCAATGCCAAGAATGTATTTGGCAATGCTATTGATCAAGTCGCATGCTTTTTATTATACTATGTTGGTATCAATATTACATACAATGCTTCGTTGATATATTTCATCCATTAGGTATGCTTCCTTGTCCTTTCACTTGTGGACGTATGTTTATTACTTATTGATACCAGTGCAAGAATCAACCCGTCGCTTCCGCCGGGTTTTAAGTCAAAACGGCGACGTTCTGAAACGGTCAAAACTATAAAAAAATATACCAACACTATAAACCAAACCTTACTACATTTTTCGTATCCTGAACCAAATCTAACTTCATTAAATCTAGACTAACCTAACTTGGATAGTTGGGAGTTTGAGTTGTGGAGGCCGTTTGGGTTGTTGACGCTTAGGCAATAGGCCGTTTTAACCAGTTTCTCTTTCCGCCAAAGATTAAACTTTTCAAAAAAGACCAATTTAAGCCGGGTTCACAAGATCAGACATTTTCGGGTCAGGTTTCGGGCCTGTGACGTCATACACGGAAAACGCGACCCCGACAATTGTAATTAAAAGTCCGTGCCGCACCCAGGTGCCCACAGTACGGCACGGACATTTCTTGTCCTGCAGACTTTACTCGTAGCACTCCAGACCTGACTCCGGGTGGTTCAGTTCAGTCGAATATACCCTTTTTTTTTTTTTTTTTTTTTTTTCTATATTCCAACTTACTTCCTCTCGGGCATAGGCTGAGAGCCTTAACATTCACCGCTTTACAATGAACAATGAAGCCCGTGAGGTCTTGTTCCAGTCTAGGGAGTGAGACATGTGAAGCACGTAGAGTACAACGAGCACCTGCCATCTTGCCTTCACATGAGGCACGGTGCTCACTCATGGCCCGAAACGGCCACCTCGTTCCCGTGCTTCACTATCTCACCCCCTACACTCGGACTCTCACACTTACACACACACAACGCCACCTGTTGAGCAGATAACTCACCAGGCATTGCACCCCTATAGCATATTTTGAATATGGGAATATTCATACAGTGCTATTTAATCAGGGAACAATGAGGGTATTTTATTGACGTATCGGTGGGCTTGTGGTAATGCACTGATACCAGGTACAGCACAAATTCCATCCCAATAATATCTTCCCATTGATACATTGGGATTTGAACCCGGGACCTTTGGATTACCAGGCCAGTGGCAAGACCACTCCACCACACCTCACCCTAAATTAATAACCTGTACAAATAGGATAAGAACGCAAAATTAAATTAAAGGAAATTAAGAGAGAAGGTGTTGCCACACAGTGGTATTGTTTCAGAAATTAGTAAGAGTTTCCATAATAGGCCTATGTAGTGCGTTCGTAGTATTCTAGGAATCTCTTTCTCTCTTGATCTCACTTGGAAAGACCATATTACCACCCTTGCTAAAATAGCTTCCAAGAAGCTGGGTGTGCTCAACCACCTCCTGGGGTTCTTTACCCCTGCACAGCTTCTTGCTCTGTACAGGGGCACAGTGCGTCCATGAATCGAGTATTGTTCGCATGTGTGGGGAGGATCCTCTCACACAGCAGTTATTGACAAAGTAGAAAGGAAAGCCTTTCGTCTCATTAACTCACATCCACTCAGATTCTTTGCAGTCTCTCTCTCTTCGCTGCAATGTTGCATCTCTCTCGCTATTCTACCGCTATTACAATAATCAATGTTCCTCAGATCTCTCTGTGTATACCACCTCCTCTACGTAGAGTACGTAGCACCCGTCTTGCAACACAATCCCATCTGTACTCTGTGCAACTCTCCAATCCAAGAGTGAAACTATTTTCTCAAACCTTCTTCTATTCAACAGCTGAGCTCTGGAACTCTCTCCCTGAATCCATCTTCCCCTCGTCCTATGACTTAAACTGCATCAAACTCTGTGTGTCCAGGCATTTTGGCTCGAACGTCCCTTGATTTTGGCCCTGTCATTCTTTCAACTGGGGGAGGCACTCGTTACAGGCAGTTCTGCCTTTTGTTTCCCTCACCCACATAGAAAAACAAATATATAATGGATTATAGACCTAAAGCTTAGCTGCGTACCTTTAAAATAGTTACTTCCAGGCGATTTTACTCAGCTTAAGAATAATCTCTAGGAATCAGCTTCAAGGGTAAGTTTCAATGAAGTTGACTGATTATTGAATACAACCATATTATGGAGGTCGATAGAATTGAAGTTGGACATTAAAAGTTAGGACTATTTTCAGTCTTCGGTATTGATTCAAAATACGATAAAACTCTAGGCTATAGTTGTTTGTGTTAATAAAATCAGGCTGACTATCAGTAGGACAACTTATTAATTTTACTTCCTTAGTATTTGTGTTGTCATTTAATATAATTATACAGTACATATAACATATATTGCTTAAGCAATATTTACTATACTATAATGCAAAATGACATGAACATAGTTGGCCTACATACATTTCACTTCAATGTTTACACTATAGATGTGGACCGCGGAGGATCCAAAATACTACTTTAAAATCACAGCCTATGCCTGCTTAGCTCTTTTGCAAGCTTATGAGTAGTACAGATGGTTAATATACACGGTAATTATGACTCCAACCGAAAATACATGCACATAGATAAAAGACTTGCTTCCATCAATGAAATAATTCTTCAATTATGAAAATACCTCTTAATCTGAAGCAGAAACGAACGTGTCTCTTATTTTGCAATCACTTGTCACAAGTCACCTGCTATGGAATATGTATGCTGGCCATGTTAAGATGAACATAGTATAGTCAGACCTTATCCCCAGTTTAAGCCAGCATGCGGAGTCATAAGGTTCTCTTTACACCTGAAGTAACTCCAGAGAGAATGGAAACTGCCGTGTGGTTACAATAAAACCACATTTCGTCATGCAGTTTAATTCCTATCTACTGTATCTATCTATTGCCGCACGCCGTACTTTATGAGGGTGTCCATACATAAAACCCCCCTCAAACGGACCTGTCCCCTGTGAGGAGGACAACCCGTGCCAGTTTATTTATGGAATTGACCACTCAACTACGGGTCCGTCCGACTCCGAGGCCCTCTATGCATCTTTTCAGCACTTTTGTCTTCAGTGGTGTGCGACTAGTCCATCCAATAACTTGGTTCACCCTTAGGTAAGCAGTATGGATTTGTATTGGGTTTGCTCCCCTAGACGGGTTCCCGACCAAGGCTGACGAGTCTCATCCACCCGGATTTTTATAAGGTTGTCTTCCCTAGATGGGTTGCCGACCAAGGCTAACGAGTTTCATCCACCCGGATTTTATAAGGTCGTCTCCCCTAGATGGGTTGCCGACCAAGGCTAACGAGTCCCATCCACCCATATTCGCAGCATAATGAGATTTCTTCCCATATACCTATTCCTCTTGAATCTACATTTATATTTCGAGTTTATGGATACAAAATTACAAATATCGATAAAATACATTCATTTATAAATAAATGAAATATAATGAAAACTACTAAATAAAATGAAGTTAATATAATATCCTATCTTCTAATGATTAGTTTTTAAGTAAAGGAGGTGCACTGCACTTAGTGAATGTATTTGGACTTTCCACAGCAGAGGCTAATGATTAAGGGGTTTTGTTTATATTTTTTAAATCTGACTTTTATATCTCGAAATGCTAATAGTTGCTTACGGATTGAATTGGGTACTATTTCATTCAGGTTTATGCCTAGGGTCTTCCCTTCGCCTTTCTGCAAATGTTATGCATATAATATAATAATAAATAGGTATTTTATAAAATGTAGTTTGAATAGAATAATATAGCTTGTAATTTGAATACCACATACAGTATATCTGTTGTTAAATTTACGTTCTAGAAGGATTGAGGACAACAAAGATAAGTCATAAGTTGTGGTGGGCTCTTATCTGTATCCTGTGTATCTAGAAACCATACCGGAAACAGTGATGATATGTCTATCTTCAGGAAAAGTCGTCCACTACTGGTTTGTTCATAAGCTAACTCATAATTATAGTCCTCTGAGAATGAGTAATAAAATGCGTGGAAGTTCTGATGTTTGTTGTTTCATATACAAACAATAATTAATACAATGCGTGGAAGTTCTGATGTTTGTTGTTTCATATACAAACAATAATTAATACAATGCGTGGAAGTTCTGATGTTTGTTGTTTCATATACAAACAATAATTAATACAATGCGTGGAAGTTCTGATGTTTGTTGTTTCATATACAAAACAATAATTAATACAATGCGTGGAAGTTCTGATGTTTGTTGTTTCATATACAAACAATAATTAATACAATGCGTGGAAGTTCTGATGTTTGTTGTTTCATATACAAACAATAATTAATACAATGCGTGGAAGTTCTGATGTTTGTTGTTTCATATACAAACAATAATTAATACAATGCGTGGAAGTTCTGATGTTTGTTGTTTCATATACAAACAATAATTAATACAATGCGTGGAAGTTCTGATGTTTGTTGTTTCATAATTATACAAACAATAATTAATACAATGCGTGGAAGTTCTGATGTTTGTTGTTTCATAATTATACAAATAATAATTAATACAATGCGTGGAAGTTCTGATGTTTGTGGTTTCATATACAAACAATAATTAATACAACGGAGAAGTTTTCCGTTCATGCATTCAATAAGGTAATTTAAGGGGAGATTTCCACTCGAGGGATTTTTTCTTGGCTCCCTTCTCCCTCATGTTTAGCCCCATTGTTTTTCTAATTTTAAGACGTTTGCCCCATTATTTTGACGATTTTAAGAACTTTCAACCCATTTCTGTCAATTTTGATACCTTTCGTGCCATTTATAGGTGTCAATTTTATCCTGGCGAGCGATAGCGAGCCTGTAATTTAGGAGGAACCGGCTTACAGCCGGGACATTTTTCTACCGAAAAATGTACAAATTTATCTTGAAAGAGGCTCAAGGGGGTGTAATCTTAAGCTTGAAGGATATCTAGGGACCAAACTAAAAACAGATTCCCCCTTTAAGATATACAGTATGTGTAAATTTTTCGATAGACAGATGTTGCTGGTTCCTCCTATATTACAGGCTCGCTATCGCTCGCCAGGAAAAAAATAGACACCTAAATGACACGAAAAGTCCTAATACTGACAAAAAAGGGGCGAAAGGTCATAACATGGCTGAACGTCTTATAAAAGCTGAAAACTAAAGGGGCTATACATAAGGGAGAAAGGGGACAATAAAAAAAAAAAAAAAAAAAAAAAAATCTACCCCTAAATGGCTCGAGTAACGCCGCCTCCATAAACCTATCACCCGGGGGGGGGGGGGGGGGGGGGGGTTGTGTATTATTAAGGGGAGGTATATGTCGTTTTTATGGACCCTCCTTCTCCCTCATGTTTACCCCCATTCATTTTCATACATTTTTAAGCCCATTAGTTTGGCGATTTGAAGACCTTTCGTGCCATTTCTTTATCAATATCAAGACCTTTCGTGTCATTTAGGTGTCAATTCTTTCCTGGCGAGCGATAGCGAGCCTGTAACTTGAGAGGAATCGGCCTTTACCCAAGACATTTTTCTACCGAAAAATGTAAGAATTTATCTTGGAAGGGGGTTTTGGGGGCGTTTATAAAGCTTGATAAGTCTGTGGAGTAAACAAAAATCCTCCCTTTAGATGGGCTTTAGGTCCCGTAAGGCGGGCCACAGGCTTTTTTTTAATCTCTCTCTTTTTCTCTCTTTCCCTGGCTTGTATCCATCGGCCCCATTCAGCCAACTGTTTTAAGACGTTCATCCCATCCAGGTGTCGATTTCTTCCTGGCGAGCGATAGCAAGCCAGCATTGTATAGAGAAATCCGGCTTCGCCGGAGACATTTTTCTATCGAAAAATTACAAATTTAGCTTACTGTCAAAAAATATATATATATACAGTATGCTGGCTCGATACCGCTCGCCAGGAAAATATTGACACCTAAATGGGGGTAAACGTCTTAAAACAGTAGGCTGAAGGGGGCCGAATGAATAAAAGCCAAAGAGAGAAAGAGAGAAAGATAAACAAAAAAGCGAGGTGTGATGTGGGTGAGCATTGTGGTGCGTGTCTGCTGAGACCGGAACCTCAAAAAAAAAAAAAAAAAAAAAAAAAAAAAAAAAAAAAAAAAAAAATTATCCTATTTCACGATGTTATTCAGTTTTAAAGGAGCCTCCAGAAAATAACGGCCTTCGAACTATCTCACTTACCCCTTTTACTACCACAGACCCTTCTTAATCTGCGCGCACGGGACAATGAAGCGGGACAATAGGAACCTAAAAAGCTCAACTCCTGTATACTACAAATAGTAATTACAATCCTCCAAATATAGCTAGAATAAAATGAAAAAGATGTCGCCGGTACAGAAGGGGTTAAGGGAGGTATGAGACCTGGGAATCTTTTGCTGGGGTCCCTAAATGGGTCTTCTGGGTCTTCTCCTGGACGACGTGTAGATGTGTGTGGGTATTCTTTTTCTTGTATTTTGTTGTTTCTCTTTGAGCTCTGTCTCGAGTCGGCCACCCCCAGCTGTGGTGTGTGTGCCTAAGATTGTATATATGACATAATTATCGAGGTACCTGAATTGGAGACATGGTAACCTTGTCCGTAAATATAGATGAATTAATTGCGAGTGTTGATGCTCAGCAGACCCCCGTAATCTTGTGTTAATCTCTGACCGTTTTGGTGGGGTCAGTACTCAAGGTATTAGTGAATTGGGTCTATAATTGGGCCTAGTAATTGGGGTTGGGTGTGACAGGGATCTGCCTTGTATGGGCCGATCGGCTTTTTGCAGACTCCCATTTTCTTATATTCTTATGTTAATTCTCAGTTGACTAATCAGAGGAGTTAAGCACTGCACGAGATATTCCACTCGTAATTCAATCATGCGTATTATAATATGTTCATGTATAAGATTACTGATAGGTCCATAACCTATGTGGCCAACTGTACCTCTACAACCCCTACCTATTATCGTAGACATTATATAAGCTGCTTCACAGTACGTAACTCCCGGTCACTTACAACACAAAGGTTAGGTACGGGCCTTCCCCATAGACATAAGGGGAGGTGTGGTGGAGACCGTGGAGTAATCTTGCCACTGGACTGGTAATCCAATGGACCCGGTTCAAATCCCGATATGTCAATGGGAAGATATTATTGGGTTGGAATTTGTGCTGTACCTAGTATCAGTGCATTAACACAAAGCCCACCGAAACGCCAAATAAATACCCTCATTGTTCCCTGATTGAATAGCACTGTATGAATATTCCATATTCAAAAGATGCTACAGAGGACAATGCCTAGTGAGTTCATTGCTCAATAGGTGGCGTTCTGAGAGTGAGGGTCCAAGTCTACGGGCTGAGACAGTGAAGCACTGGTGGAGACACTAAGGTCGGGTACTTTCCTTATACAGTAGACATACTGATTACTTAATACTAG